>CM062811.1:707475038-707709109 GCA_031772625.1 Pinus tabuliformis | reverse complement strand
CAACAGTTATGTATGGCTCTCATCATGTTATTACTAGTTATTGAATGATAAATGTATCTATGACCTAATGGATGAAATGGCAACTAATGTGATAAGGATACAATGATTCATAGTGAATATCAGATAAGTATGAGACCCTTATGCTTAGATATGTTATTTACACCCGTAGGTTGCATATTTACTAAGTGTTTGATAAAATGTTTGTCATGGTTGGGCTTGGTTAGGTCCAGCCCTTGATCAAGTTTTGGTGTTAGAGGCTTTGCCTTGGTGTCATTTAATGTCGTTGAGAGTCTCATCAAGTTCCAGGCATTGGTTTGGAGCCTAGCCTTGAAAAAGTGGCTTAAATCTCGTAGTCTCTAGCACATAACTGGTTGATAGAGACTACAACCTCTCCCTTGCTGGCACTGTGGGAGCGAATATAGGTTTACAGTCACATGCATTCTTGTCATGGGAGAAACTATGGGTTTAATTCATGTAAATGCTAGGTTAACTCAGGTGTTGGGCACCTGGAGTGGTGGATTAGCTCCTGGGGGTCCTGAAGCACATGAGGGAGGTTTGTGAGTTGTGTTTCCGTCGATTCCATTTCCTTAAGGTTACCTAGTAGGTTGAATCATATCATAGTAGACTCTCGTTGCATGTTTGCCTCGGTTGGTCGATTGCTTGGGTAGATGTGGGAGGATGGTGTTACATCTTCACCCTCTAAAGGGTCTTCGATGAGATTTGGAATCCTCTGATTCATCATGCAATGACTCATTTCTATATTGGTCCATGATCTACTTCATGTCTCCATGATAGCTCTCTTTTTTTCTTATTCTTCATAGGTGTTTCTTTATGATTTCTCCTTGCTATCTAATTTGAGCATTACCTTTTCATGCTAGGAAGGCACTCTTTCCAATAAAAATCATTTATGACCAAACGAAATCATCCTTAAAAACATCTATTATATAACTACCTAGCTCATGGAATGATCGACTAATGATAGGCATGTGTGAGGGTTAAAAGAAGGAGGCTTTATTAGGAGGGCACATGAAAACTCATCAATGGCTTAAAAAGACTCCATTGTTAATTTTTACTATTCCATGCACTATGAAGAGAAGATCTCCTTGGTCCAACGTAGTGGGGGAAGATGAAAGGGCAAGGTGGGAAGGCTTGTTGCCTCAAGACTGTGTCATGTGCCCTAAACAAAAGAGAAGGAGACTTGAAAGTGCATTTTGACTAATCAAGGGATAGGAGGAGGCCCCCTACAACCTTCCCTATTGTGCCATGCACTCAAGAGAAAGGGTCTAACCAAGGCTAGGGCATACAGTGTATGGGGGAAGAGGGAAGGATGAAGGCTTGAACCTTCAAGATTGCTTCGTGTGCTCTAAGAAAGAGGAGGCCTTTAGGAAAGCATAGTTTGACTGGTCAAAGTTTGAGAGGAGGCATCCTTCAGCCTTCCTTATTGTGCCATGTGCTCAGGGGACTTGTTAAGGAAAATGCTAGGGCACATAATGCATTAGAGAAGAGGGAGGGGTGAAGGCTTCAACCTTCAAGACTGCACCATGCGCCCTAAGGGAGAGAAGGCTTGCAAGATAGCACAATTTTCTTGCACAAGGGGTCACTTTTTTTTGGAATGCATTTTTCATTATAGGATAGCACAATTTGACTCAACAATGGGTGTTTGGCCATTTGGAATGTGATTTTCATTGAGGGAGGCCATAGGAAGGAAGCCACTTTTCCTAGGAGGGTTTTCACTGCACTAGGAGGATAGGAGGGTCTTTGCATTGCATGTTTTGCCTTTGCAGGAGGGTAGAAGTGGTCCATGTTGTTAGCTAGGAGTGTTGTATGTGTCATGTAAGGTAGAGGTGACTAAAACCCAGTGTAATGAGTCAGCATAATAAAAAAGGATTAGGTGGATTCAGGGAAAATTTTAGGGGCTAATATTCTTTGGTGGGATAATTTTCCATGCTTTTTCCAAAAACAAATTTCCAATTTTCATCATTTATAAAAATTATTCACCTAAATATTTATAGTATAAATTTATTTTACCTTTAAGATCGTAAAAATTATATAGAGACTATATATACAACCATTAGAAATTTGAACAATTTAACACCAAATATTTTATAGCTTGCATATTACGAAGTTGTAAGATTCACCAAGGTTTCTAAAGTTTAAGATATATTTCCATCCTTAAAGTTTTCCTTGGGTGACTTCCCTTGGGAGGTTCATAATGTGCAATATATTTGAGGTAATATTGAGGAGGACTCAGTGCACCAAACTCAGTGAGTAGAATTAGATCATTTAGGTCCATGAATAGGTTAAGATCCTCACTTGGTAAGAAGACAAATTCCTTCACAACTTGCACTGGGATGAAGGACCAAGAAGGGTTCCAAAATGGTTAAGTGTGAGACCAACAGAGTAAAAGAGATAAATGTATTTGAATATGTATCAAACATGGATCACATGCCCAAAACCATCAATAATATCTAGAAGGATACACATGACTCATGGTTAACAATCACACCTCAAGACAACAACAAAGCAACACTTATTTCTAAGTGTGACAGTTGAAACAAAACATTATGACACTTAGAACACAAATTACGACAAAAGTGACGATTGTGAACAAAAGGTGCCCTAAGCTATAGGAATGTGTCTATTGCATATTATAATGATATGTAACATGATGTCACACAAAAGAGTGCACCACAACTAACTTTGGTGATATTCAAAGGTGTGACACATGTAGGAGTTAAAACAACAAAAGTGACACCTGTGACAGGAGGAAAACATGAAGACAACACTTGAAAAATGTGAACAACCTTAAAAGAGACATGTGAAAAGTGAATATAACATGAAAATGACACTTATTAAAGTGAAAGTGATAAAAAGTGACAACTGCGAATGTAAAAGTGATAATGCACAAAAACAGCAGTTCATAAAACTCATTGAAATAGAAGTACAAATGCACTCAAAGTGAGGGAGAATGTCAACAACGGTGTGCACTAACTATCGACATGGGTTGAACACTGCACATAAACTATCTTGATGCATGGTTTTATGCCCTTTTAAGCTAGCATAAAGGAAGTGTGCTCATGAACTCATCGAAAACTGAGCATTTGTGTGCAAGTGAATTAACAGTTTAAAACTAGGAAGAAGACTTAAATGCTTTGTGAAACATCATTCGAACATGGGGTAACCATAGGGTGATAGACTGTAAGATCCTCGGTAGGTTCCCAAATTCAAGCATAGGAAAATTTTTGGAGGGTGCTTATTGCAATGCCAACAAAAGAGTATCATGTTAAAATATGGGATTTAAATTTGGGTGAGAAGGATAATAACTTTCTTCACAATTGCTTTTGTCAAATCCATTGAAGAAAAAACAAATAAATTTGGAATATATATCCCAAAAAACCTTTGAACACTTCTCCTCATTTTGAGGATGTTAATTAAGCTAAACCAAATTCTTTAGACTTCAAATCAACATATCAGTAACAAAAATAAAATATGATTAGGAAGAAAAACAATGGATAAGCTATTTAATATTGTTTGCACCAAGAATAATCAAATACATTATCATTGAATTATCAACATGGGGTCCTAATTCTTGTGAGATGTTGTGCATACTCTAGTTTTTTAACTTCACTTGTTTTTTAACATGCTTTACAAAAAGGAAATTTTGTGAAATTAAAACATTGTAAAATAAATTGTAAAAATAAATACACATTAAATTAAAGGACTATCATTCTCATTTACCCCAAGGAGGGTTCCTGGGAGTGAGTCTTTCCTCCCTGCCTTGAAATGGTGACAACATAATTGAAAGGGGTTGTGGATCCCACCCTACCTAGTGCAATGCATGTGCTTCAACCTTATTACTATTAATGAAACATAATTGGCATAGAGGAAGACATCACTCGAGATATGTGGAAGGCACAAGGAAGTACAATAGATCTCGATCGGCATTCACAATGGCTTCTCTCCATGCTTGAACCATAATTGGAATGGTATTTGCTCTAGATTTTCATTATCAGTGTGCATGCAGGAAGTCTGCCATGGGAACTTCCATCATATAGTTATATGGCTCTCAAGATTCACACATAATTAAACCCTTCTGGAATGATATGCTCCAATTCATGTCTTGGCATCTCTCAAACAAATGAAATTATTTCTTTTGGCCTCTAAATCATCAACTCATCGATTCTTGGTTCCTTAGCATTGGCAATAATCCATAGTCTGAAGCATGCACTACCATGAAAGTTGGTCATGTCGCAAATTGTTGGAGTTATGCTTATATACACAAGCTTATCCTCATTAGTCTCTGTCAGAGCACTTGGACTCGACCTCTCTATGGACATATATCACTTATGCTAACAAATCTCTCAATTCAACTTTCGTTCTTGTCTATTTCTTTTCGCAAGGGTTTATTTAATTGCAGACTCAGTGCTTTTAGGTTCATATCTCTTTTCTTGGTTTTATGGCAAGGCTCCATCTTTGGTTCCCTACCTTCTTATGCCAATTTCACCCTCTCATAGTGCATATTCTCCTCATGTGTTCTTTGTTTTCTACGTCTCTTTTTCTACCTCTCCCTTTCCACCTCAAATTTCCTCTTTCACGAGATCACCTAGATCCTCGTTTGGGCCTTCCATTGCCACTCTGGACAAATCACCAACTATTTTATGTTGTCCCCATCTTACCTCATCTCCTCTCCCACGTAGTCATCCCTCCACGCCACTTTTGACTCGTGTTATATTCCCTTATCCTTCAGTCTTTACTCTGCTATTTCATGCAACTATACCTTGTGAAAAATAAACTACTAGATGCAAAGGGGGTAGGTGAGGGTGCTCCTATGTCTCGTCCCAGATGGATCGCCATGTTACCTCCACCTCCTAGCTCCACTCTCAAGCCCAAGCTCATAACTCCATGGCTTGATATAAGGAAATTAGTCCAAAACTAGTCTGGCTAGAAATTGAACAAGTGTAAGTTGAATTGCACAATGAACGATGTTTCATCCCTAACCCCCATGTTGATGTTTCTACTCGTGATTGAATCCCTAATACAAGGACCTCTACTTGGGCGTAATTTTCTTGGTATATGCAAGTAGTCAATGTTTACTGTAACACCAAAATTCTTATGGGGCATATACTAATTGATCGTGCATACACTCAACAAGAGAATTCAATCATACTAGGAGATATGGAGGAAAGGATCGACAATATAGCTATCAAGTTGACTATTCTAGCCAGACGATTAGTTAGCTTCTTTCCTTGAATGAGGATGGTTACCAGCCGTCGCAGATGCCTAGAGGTTCTGACCACTAGTTGTTATGATAATTGTTTTTTTATTTACATCTCTAATATATTTTTTATTTTCTCATGATGTAGCATGTAAAGGTCTAACACAACTAGCTTGTTTATATGCGTTTTTGTTTACAAAACACTCTTAGTTAGACGAGGTCTCAGTAACCTCAAAACTATGAACTAATGCTAATGGTATGGTTTCCTTTGGGGTAAACCAACAACATATAATATTGGTCTATGTAATCCTCTTTTGACGTAATGTAAAGTGCCTAACTTCAAAAAAAAAAAAAACATGTTCTCAAAGAGTAATCTCCCTCCAAAACAACCTACCAAGCCTAAACTATAACAACATAAATGAAATAAAATCATATGCAAAGAAAATAAGCAAGTTATAAATTAAATTCAAAGAACAAATCTCCACAAAATTTATACTATGCCATGAGAGTTTGGATTGTGTGCTCTAAGTGTGCTCCCTTTGGATTGGAGATGACACTCTCTTTTATACGTGGCTTTACTTGGAACATAAATAACAATTATCTACATATAGATCCACTTGAGGATGTGATATTCTCATGAGGTTATAAAAATTCATAACTAAACACATAAATAGTTCCAAGATTCTTGATGCAACCATAAATGCATCCAACATGGTTGTTGATGCTCCTAAATCCATGGCATAATTGATTGCTAGAATAGAGGTTGAAAAAATATTTGAAAGATCAATTCACATCTAGAAAATGGATCCATAGCAAGTGGTTATGTAGCAAAGATAATTACGTAGCAAACTTGCAGTTCTGTAGTAAACAATTTTGCAAAAGATAACTAGTTCGACAACGTTCTGAATTAATTTGTGGCAATTTGTAAACTAACACTTTATTCAAACATAAATATAGTTACACACTTTTCTTAATGTTAATAAAAAACTAATTGAAATACTAAAAAAATGCAATGAAACAACACCTATAACCTAAATCCAATAGTTATTGTCTAATTTATCAATAATTATTCTTTCTATTTATTCAAATTAAATTTAATTAATAACAATAAACCCATATTTTATAATAAAAAATAAAATTGTCAATTTACATAACTACTAAATACATACAAAAATAATATAAAATAAGACAAAGAAGAGGTCACCAAGGTTTGTATTAAAAAAATGGAAACTATGAATTACCCTTTCATATAATAGTAAGATACACATATTGATGTATGGAGTTATTGGTATTTTTTTTTTGTAAGTTGTGTCAATAAATTTCCATTAATGATAAAATATATTATAATGATAGATCTTAATACATCAAAAAAAACACCCTGGGCGGCCATTTATTCATCTAGGGATGACCTCATAATCACCATTACTACAAAAGTTTCAAAAATACCATGTCGTTACTACCCTGAGGTTTTTACAACATAAGGAAAATAACATTGATATGGTGGAGATATGCAAAACATGGTAATTACAACAAAAATGTTTACAATCAAGTTGCATCCATTCTACTCTAAACAAATCCAAACAAAAGGACAAAAATATCCATTATAGAAATTGTCAACCCACTATAAAAACTTAGTAGAAAAGCAGATGATAACTAGTTGTAGAGACAAGTATGATACCCTTGGTGGACTACTAGTCTGAAATGATGATCAGAGAGAGGGGGGATGAGTTTGCCTAAGGAGAGATCCCAGTAGGAGCGCTAATAACTGTGGGAATATCATGTTGCTCATTTGAGTTAGTATCTAAGTCAGATACCACAAACCGCTCCACCCTAGTTAGCCTAGCCATGATGTCATCCAAATTGTAGTGAATATCCCATAGAATTCTCTTGATTTCCTCTTGGCTCACAAAAAGTTTGTAATTCTTGACCTGCTTATCATGAATGACCATACTTAGCAGTGTTTACAACTCATGATGCAAAGAAATAGAATGTGTTGGGAATCACGATTGTCGTTAAACCAAAACCCACAGGTGTTAGTCAATGATCGCATCGCTAGAGATAAGGATCCATAAGAGGTAGTTAGTCCATGTCGCGAAACACACGATGAGTGTTGATTTATCCAATGTTCAACAATCTCCCCAACACGAGCGGGATGTGTATCAAACTCGTGACCTACGCTCTGATACCACTTGTTGGGAATCACGATTGTCGTTATACCAAAACCCGTAGGTGTTAGTCAACGATCACATCGCTAAAGATAAGGATCCATGAGAGGCGGTTATCCCATGTCGCGAAACACACGACAAGTGTTGTTTTATCCAATGTCCAACATAATGAAAGAAGAGAAGCCTTCACTTCTGGAACTTCCCTGGATCAAGAACCCACTTGAGGTTGTTGCCTCCAATCTCAGAATCAGAAAAATAAATACAGTCCCCAAACTCCTTTGCCTCTAGGTGAAGAATTTCCTTCCTCACTTCAAGAGGAACAGAGTTGAAGTGGCTGGTCATTGACTCCCATCCAAACAATTGTTGACGATGAGAAGAATATGAACTTGGTGCAGCACCATGATGGCTAGGCAATCTCTCCTGAGGGGCCATGGTTATATATAAACTAGGGAAGTGGAAGAAAAAGACAACAGTCAATAGAAAATATATAAGGACACACAATGTCAAGGGTGAATAGAAACTTTGAGCAAGGAAAAATTCATCCACAAGGGGACAAAGTAATAGTAAATTGTGTGGCAAGGGAAAAACGAAGCTACAAAGGTTGAAAATAAAGGTTGACCCTAACTCCCAGAAAACCATAACTTTTGTGGGACAGAGAGAAAGTGAGGCCAGAGACTTTAGGGCTATTGTAGAATTAAGTGAACAATTGCCAATATCATAATTAAATGGAAAATATATCAGAGTACCAAACTCCACATACCAACATTGGACAACTGAAATAAATTCCGGCAAAGCCGAAGACTTGAGGCAACGAGGTGGGAAACACGACCACCAGTTTGAAAGAAGGACCAGACCCCGAATTATGGAGAAAAAGCATAAAAAACATTGACCCATGTGTAAACTCATAGAGCTACAGAGAAGGTTCTAGATCACTGACTAATTAGTTAGTGAACAACAACACGAATAATAGGGAAAATGACAAGAAAACAAACCTCCCGCAGGACCAGAAGAGACTACCCTACTCATCCAAGAGAAACGTGACGATTGGAACCCTTCATCAACAAAACCAAAAACATAGAAAATTTTCCACCCTAAGAGCTTACCCATGCATATATAACGGGGAGTGGACGTGAGAGGACGGAGTTTTTGAGTGAAATAACTAGAGTGTGAGAAATCCATGGCGAGACAAGTGTACGATGAGGCACACTGTTTAACAAACCTAATAAACCAAAAAATCATACACTAATGTATGAGCTCGACAACTTATATGTCAAGATATCCTCCACCCGTGACCAATCTGCCATGAGAGATCCTACCCATTGCAGTTGCTAAGGGATAAAACTTGGTGTCAAAAGGAATTTCATACTTAAATCCAAACGTGACCAACTACGCACATTTAAGCCGACATGACTGGGGTAGGTGATTCAAGACTTGTTTACAATGAGGGTGTCACGCAAGGACCAAGTAGTGACAAGTGGAGAGCATGGCTCTCGAGCCTAGGGCCACCAAGTCATGCACCATTCCTATAATCAACATATCAATTATGTTGCCTAACTCAAACTTTTAACATTAATACCACCCCATTGGAGAGAATTATTGGTATTTTTTAAGAAAATGATAAATAACATTAAGAGGCCTTTTGAAAATATCTTAGAGCTGCCCAATTATAGTGAAAGTCACTGGTGTTCACGAAAAAAACCTAAATTCATATATGTATATATAACTTACTTTGAAATCAACATTTTCATCTTATTTTAATTTTCTCTCTTTCCATAAATAAGGGAAAAAAAAACAATATTACTTTTTCCTTCTTAAGAAATAAAAGGAATTAGTTAAATCGAGAAAAAGTTAAATTTGTTTAAATCCAAAAAAGTTAAATATTGTTAAGTAGTTTGTGACCAACTGTATATATGTAACCATTTTTACTTTACAATCCGTACTAAAGCTAAAGAGAATTTGAAAAATCATGGGTTAAATGATTCATAAGTTTAATAGCCAATAATGCAGAATAAATAAATTAATATGGATTGACTTTAAGTTGTCTAATGATTCTATTCTTTCACACAAAAACACTAAGTTATGGGATATGTTCTTGCCAACAAAAGGAATTGGGATGAATAGGTTAAAAAGGTTTGTTGAAGTTTTTTTTTTTTTTTAATCAAAAAATTTTAGAATAAATATACTTAAAATATTTTATAAAATAAATAAAATTATATATATCTTTAAAAATCTAATTAATATTAATATAAATTTTATATATTAAATATAAATATTAATTATATAATATTTAAAATAAATAAATTAAAAATATAAAAAATTATATATTTTATAAAATAAATAAAAATATATATTATATTTTATAAATATAATAAATTATTATAATAATTTTTCCTTCATTTAATTTTAATGATTTTCTTTTATATCCCATTACGATCCATCCCTTTCTATGTGTTCAGTCAATTATTAATTACATAATATTTACTTTTCAAAAATTAAACTTATTTCCTAGCCTCTATGACAAATAATTGAATAAGGTAGAGTACACTTCATCTCTATGTCATATTAGAGTTCTTTATTTTTCTCTAAGGAAGGTTAAAAACATTCTTCTCTAAGGAGGGTTAAAAACATTGTTCCTTTATGATAATGTTGAGTTCCTTTTTCTCTACACTTTTATGATAAGGGTAATCTATATAATGATGTGAATATGCGGTGATGATTGAGTTTTTAACACATTTTTTTGCTTTCCTTTGAACTCATTATTATGTATAGTTTTATTTCAAAATAATCGAAAATAAATATAATTTTTAACTCATTATTACGTATGGTTTTATTTTAAACATAATTGAAAATAAATATAATTTTGGTGGGAGCTTAAGTTTTAGATAGTTGTTTTTAAATTTAAAATATTTATAAATTCAATATCTTATCTCCAAATGTAGAGAAGTAAATAAGTTTAGGTAATTGTTTCTAAACATTTATTCAAATGATGTTTTTATTTTATTGCCATATTTTCATTCACATTTAAATTTTATTGTAATATTTTTATTCACAATTAAATTATAGTTTTTCTTTTTTTGAAAAAATAGATTATAATAAAAGATAAAATAAAAGGATTAGATGTTGGTAATGTTTTTTTAATATTTTTATGTATATTCTAGGTACCCAATGATAAGGTTGGAGAAGGGAATTATTACTAACTCCAAAGGACATGTAAATTGAATCATATTTTGGGAGTATGTATATTTTCTGATAACCAAGTTGAACTATATGTTTTTTATTAGAGATTGCTCATTTCAAAGTCAATGAAGATCAATAATATTATTAGTATGGGAGATCTAGCTCTTATTGTTGCTAAGTTCAAAACCTCTAAGCGTCATATAACTCTACTCTTTTAAGATTAATCCTCAAAATTCAAGGTGTGGAATATTCTTTCACTTGTATGGAGTTTTACCATGTTCTTAGTCTTTGTGTTAGAAATTAATTAACGGAGCAATGAAACACATAAAATATTGTGGAAACACAAACACATAAGTGCATAAAACAAGAAAGACAGAGATAACCAATCCTTCCTTTTATATTATCCAATAAAATGAAGAGATACAACCTAAAACAAATCCGTTGTATTTTCCTCTTCGCTCTCATACAATCTCCTCTCTCTTTCTCCCTCAGAATAACAATACACGGTCGCAATAATGTTCCCTCATATAAACTAAGGGTTGTCTTCTAGGATACAAAACCTTAAATTAACACAACTTCTACTGTCAGATCATCGCTCTAATGAATGACCCAGATTGACTACGAAATTACAATATTTTACAAGGCAAATTTTCATCTACTTTTAGCTTCGGTGGCACTGCAAATGAACCCCCGCCAGGGGGGGCTCATAAAATCATTGTTGTCCCCTCCCCTGGACCCCCTTGATGATCATCATATGGGTGGAATTGTTGCCTTGTTAGGAACAAGGATCCAATGCAGCTGAAACAAAAACCTTTGAACAATCAGGAAGATAATTAGGCTCCATGACCAAGACTCTGAACAACTATGTGGATATAAATGCAAATAAAAAAGCTCTTAGTTGGGATGTGGTTTATTTCAAAAGATTGGGGAACTCTCACGTTTGAGTATCTACCTTGAATCCATGATTATGAACTTAAGAAATAACATTCATCTTATTTGTATGGACAAGTAGCAAAGGCTCTTTATTTGTTGCAATGGGAGTAAGTCATGATCCTTACATTGTACCCCATCCAACATACTTCAAGCATGTTAGTAGGACAACATTTATCCCTGAAAAGATAGATGCATTCAATTGATTTGGGATAAGGTTAAGCAATAGGATTATAAATCCATGTTGGATCTTTTATTCTTGGACACCTTGGTTTGGTCTCAACTCATGTCTTTCCTCAGTCTAATGTTAGTGAGGTTATTTTAGTTATTGTGGCTTCCAACATTCGAGTTCTTGACATTGATGTTGCCTTCTTCTTTAAATTCCCTTTATATGGAAAGTATTCGATATTTATCTGAGTGTAGATACTCTATTAATATGGAGAATGAACAAGCAAAGGCACTCAAACAAGTGCATCCATTTCGTAATAAAAGACCTTTGATGGATTCATAGACAAAGAGTTCGCCAAATGATTGATTTTTAAGATACTGGAACACTCTCAATTATAATCTCAAGCGCTAAAAAATGTAGAGTTAGTAAACAAAGTGGAAAACCTAAAAAAAATAATCCAAAAATCAACTTAAAAAACAATAAGCACTAAAAAAAATGTAAACTTAGTAGACAAAGTGGAAAACTTAAAACATAAAATCCAAAAATCAACTTAAAAAAAATATACAATATTAATTAATTTTGAAATTTGTAAAGAATTCTAAATGCATAACCTCCTTCCCTCAGACTTCAATTTCATTAAAAAAACATCAATTAAAAATAAAAATACCATCCACCAATCACTTAAAAAATTAATTAAAAACGAAAATTTAAACATTAAAAAGGAAGTCTTCCAAATTCTAAACATTTTATGCAATGGCAATATATTAAATTATTAAATCAATTTATACAGCTTGAGTGGGCCTAATGGTTAAGAGCATGTGCTTCCTCCTAAGAGGTCATAGGTTCAAAACTAGAGGGGGTAGAGTATGTATGCCTTCGTAGACTTAGCAGTCAAATCGCTACACGGAGGTGGGTCCCTTGTCCCACAAACAAGGGGGTCTCATACACCAATTTGGTGTCTAGCTTGGCTGTGACCTTAAAAATGGATATTATTAAATACAGCTTGAGTGGGCCTAATCGTTAAGAGCATGTATTTCCTCCTAAGAGGTCACAGGTTCAAAACCAGAGGGGGGTAGAGTATATATTCCTTCATAGACTTAACAGTCAAATCGCTGTGTCCCTTGTCCCACAAACAAAGGGATCTCATACACCAATTTGGTGTCTAGCTTGACTGTAACGTTAAAAATAAATATTATTATTATTATTATAAAAAAATAAATATATATTTTTATATTTTAAATATATATATATATATTTGCACTAAAATTGTAATTTCTCTTTAATACAAAATATACACATTTCAATATATATTTTTATATATTCAACATCTACCCTACCTTCACTTTACAAATTCTGCTTTTGGAAAGTATTTTAACCATGAAATTATTATAAATTTTTACTAGACCACTTTCTCTACATTTTACAAATTTCAATTTTTTTACTAGACAACTTTCCATATTTCAACTGTAGATGATGTGGCCTTACATTAAATTTTCTTTTGTCCAGTGTAATGTCAATATATCATATTTTAAATTGGAAAAAAATGAAAGTACTTTGGCCTGTCACATTGAAACACAACTCAAACGCCTCTTTCAATTATATGGTCAGTCACATTAAATGTCAGGTTTGCATGTTTTTATGTATGTATACATTATTTGATGCCCAACTGGCGTTTTCGTAGAGTACAAAAGAATTAAATGTCACCCATCCAACACTTTGTTCAAGCGAATTCCACGTCCACATCCCATGGGCTTCCAGATCTCATACCATGTGACCGCCATTTTTTCGGACAACTGGCTAACATCCATGTACAAACAAAGCGTCAATTCACACGGACAGGCGTGGATCCCATAGGTCAAGGTTATATTAGCCCAAGGTTTGACTACCACTTCCCCTCTGACTTAAACAAGACAATGCTCCAATTTTTTCTGATATAAATACGTTTAAAGTTAAATCTAATTATTTATAATATATTTGGTAAATTTAAAATTTTTAACAAATTTCTCGAATATAAATACGTTGAAAGCTGAATTTAAATTATTTATAATATATTAGGTAAATTACATTTCATAGACATTTTCAAATTTTCATTATTTAGATTATTTTAAAAGGGGTGAATTTTTTTTAAATAAAAAATTTCATTAATTTAGAAAATTATAATTTAATTAGAAAATTAAGTTAAATTTATTTATTCATTAATTTTTTTTTTGTAAGCTTAGGTGGGACCTTCTCATTTTCGAGTTTTTACATGTCCGTTATTCACCCCATTTCCAGGGAGGGTAGCACAAGAATCGAACCCAAGATCTCCGGTTCGGTGAGACTTCATTTCCACGGCCATTGCCACTTGAGCTACCCCATGCGGACTATTTATTCATTAATTTATTTTATTATTAAATTAAAATTTATTTAATTTTACAATTTTATTTATTTATAAGAGTATTTTTTTTATTAAATTCATAAAATTAAAAATTTAATTTTTTTATTTAATATATTATAATTTAGGGTAATATTTTTTTTGGCCAAATTAATCTAAGCATAACCCTGAGAGCATCAAAGATAGTTGAACCCATGACCTTCTAATGGCAAGTTGCTTTAGCAACAAGGTTTCAACTAATTGAGCTAACCCTCACTACTTCAATTTAGCATAACTGTGGTAATGATGAAATATTTTATTAATAGATGTAAAGATTTATTCAAAAAGAAATGAAAGAGTTCAACAAGGTATCTATTTTTATTTATTTGTACAATAATATAGTAGTATTAATAATAATAAGCTGATTTTAAGGTTAAGCCAAGCCAACACCAAATTGACTTATGATACTCTGTTATTTGTGAGACAAGGGACCCACCTCTATGCAATGATTTGACTACTAAATCTAGGAAGGTGTGCATACTTAACCACTCTAGATTTGAACTCGTGACTTCTTACAAGAAAAGCACATGTTAGATATATGTCTTTTAGATTAATCACATTATTAGGATTTGGTCGAAGTTTTGAACCAACTAATGTGGTTCATCCTCACGACAAGGTGAGAAATCAATAGGAATAAATGGCATGGATGCATCATTGTCGAGAGTTAGCAGTTGAAAATTAGTCGTTGGTAAATTAGTTAATAAGGTAAGTAAAATATTATTTAAAAATCAGTGGTAAGGAGTTGCCTATTAAAATATTATATATTTAGTTAAAAACTAGCTGTTAGGAATAAATAAATATAAAATAGTTTATTTCAATATTTTAATAATTATTTATTGATATTACCAATTATATAATATTATTTGTTAGGGGTTAACTTATTCCCATTAAATAAAAATATAGCTACGCTGAATTATATAAAACTAGAGTTAAAGAACACGCTCTTAAACATTAGGCCTGCTAAAGTATTTTTGTGACACAAATATATGTCACTTGGAGAATTAAATGGATTTTTTTTTAGTGGATATGGATCCCTAATCAAAATTTTAGATAATCAAATGAAAAAAAATAAAAAAATTCTATTGGTTTTGTAGGACAATGCAGTCGATACACTGCTTGGACAATCAAACACATAAACGATGGATCTTAAACCAAAACACAAGACTCACATGTTTGGTAAAGTACTCACTTTCATTGGTTTTGTTGCACAATATGTTGTCGACGCAACACATGAATTAGAACTTGTGACCTCCTATAAGGAAGCACACGTTTTTAACTATTAGGCCCACTCAAATATTTTTGTGACACAAAGATATGCCACTTGGAGAATCAAATTTAATTGTTTTTACTGGATATGAATCCTTAATCAAAATTTTAGTAATGACCCCTAAAAAAACTTTCATTGATTTTGTACGACAATATAATGTTGTCATGATATACATATACATTGCTTGGAGAATAAAACAAAAGCTTTTTCTAATTGAGATGGATCCTAAACCAAAACACTAAACGAGCATGTTTGACAAAGTACTCACTTTTCATTTGTTTGGTTACACAATATGCCATCGCTACAACACCCGGATACACCACTTGGATAGTTAAACACAAACCCTTTTGCTAATGGATATGGTTCCTTAGCAAAACTGCTAGACCATGACATTCAACAACGTATCCACTTTTATGGGTTTTGAAGGACAATACATGTGGCCGAGACACATTTATACATTGCTTGGAGAATCTAACACAAAACCTTATTTTAATGGCCACAAATCCTTAACCAAAAAGTCAAACAAAGGCATTTGATAAGGCACTTACTTTATTGGTTTTTTGAGATTATGTGATATTGTCACAACACATGAATACACCAATTGGAGAATTGAACATCATAACCTCTCTAGATTTGAACTACTAAATCTAGGGAGGTGTACATACCTAACCTCTCTAGATTTGAACCACTAAATCTAGGGAGGTGTACATACCTAACCTCTCTATATTTGAACTTGTGACCTCTTACAAGGAAAACACATACATTTAACCACTAGGCCAACTCACTTATTTTTGTGACACAAAGATATGTTACTTGGAGAATCAAATGCAAAATCTTTTTTCAGTTGATATGGATCCCTAATCAAAATTTTAGATGTTGACATTAAAAAAAAATAATTCATCAGTTTTGTAAGACAATACAATGTTGTCATGATATATGGATACATTGGATACGATGCTTGGAGAATCAAACACAATTTTTTTTCTAATTGAGATGGATCCTAAACCAAGACACTAGGCTCAGGTATTTGGAAAATATCACTTTCATTGGTTTTGTTGGACAAAATGTTGTCATTACAACTCATGAATTTGAACTTGTGAACTCCAATGAGGAAGCACATGTTTTCAACCATTAGGTCAAAAAAATGTTGTCATGATATACAAATATGTTGCTTAGAGAATAAAACACATTGAATTTTTCTAATTGAGATGGATCCTAAACCAAAACATTAGACTAACATCTTTGGGTCCTAAACCAAAACACTAGACTAGCATGTTTGGCAAAGTACTCACTTTTCATTGGTTTGGTTGCATAGTATATTGTTGCTACAACACATGGATACACCACTTGGAGAGTTAAACACCAAGCTTTTGGACATGGTTCCTTAACAAAAATGCTAGACCATGGCATTGAACAAGGTATCCACTTTTATGGGTTTTGAAGGATAATACACTGTGGTCGAGACAAATTTATACATTACTTAGAGAATTCAATGCAAAACCTTTTAATGACCACAAAACCTTAACCACAATGTTAGACCAAGGCGTTCGACTAGGCACTTACTTTATTGTCTTTTTTGAGACCATATGGTGTTGTAGCAACACATGAATACACCAATTTGAAAATTGAACATTGATCAAGTTTACTAATGAACATGCATCGTTAACTAAAACCTCATACTAAGGCATTCAATAAGGCACCGTCTTTCATTATTTTATAGAATATTAAATATGACATTGTCAAAACACATATGTATGCTACTTGAAAAATTAAAAATATATATATTTTTTAATTTATTTCATTTTATCTCAATAAAACAAGTTCATACTTCCTCAATTAATGAGTACGACAATCATTGTAGTCAACACACAATATTCAAATTAGAATCTTTTGGTTAAGAAGTCACAATTTGAGGGTATATCTATTCCATCAAAGTCATGTTACTTGGAAAATAAAACAAATATCCTTTTTACTAATTCCTTTTATCTCAATACTACAAGTTCACTCTTTCCCAATTTAAAAGTATTATAATTACTAAATCAACATTCAAATTAAACGACTATAAACTATCACCTTCTGCACATTCTTTTTATTTCGATGTGACAAGTTCACTCCTTCCCCATTTGAAAATATTAGAATTACCAAATTCAACATTCAAATTAAACAACTATAAACTATCAACTTCTACCCTTGCTTTTGTGCAAACACAAACACTTAAGTACAAACACAAACAACTCATAGAAAACAAACATATCACTGCAAAAAAAATAAGCTCTCGTGAAAATTTTAACACTAGCTCATTTTGAGAGACCAAATAAATTTACACCGACTAAAAAACCAATCTTTTTTACTAATGAACACAGATAGATAAATTTCTGACTATGACATTCGACAAAATACCCACTATTATAAATTTTATAGTACAATATGACCTTTTTCCTAATGGGAGCACAAAGTAAAATACAAGTAACCAATAGTCTCTGCATTAGGTCTTACGAAAGTTCTTTTTGTCCATTTTATCCATTTACACATTTTGTGACTACAACTTTAATGAGATTATCCGGGAATAAATTTCTATATATATATATGCTAGATATTCTATCGCAATGACCTATCCCTTGCACCGGCTTACCTCACGTGTGGGCTTTTACCATTTACCTTACGAGGGTATGAAGCAATTGGCCTACGTATGCGAATTAATGGGCTCTTTCCAGTTACTGTGATTGCGGATTATGTGGTGGATTGTTATAGCCGAGCAGGATCTAAACTTTGTAAACCACCAATACAAACTTACCCCACAAAAGTAAGTGAGTGGGTTTGAGCCAATAACAATAATAATGATTAGAAAATGGACACAACCATTTTTCTGACCTGTGAAAGATACCCTAAAATTATCCTGAAAACACTCACCACAGGGTTTATCCACTGGTTTTACCCCTATTTATAGGCGTTATACGCAAGGAGATGATGACACATCATAGTACAGTATTTCAGTAGAGTAAAATAAAGTACCAGCAGGAGTTACTAGCCCAAATGAAAAATACTAGTACCAGAAGAAGAAGAAGGGGAGAGAATGAGATGCAGATTCAGTTTGCAGCACTTCATTTCATCAAGAAGCAACCTTTGGTTGAGTGTCCAGCCCCAAAATCCATGGATTCACCCACAACAGCCCAGTTGGTTTCACTGCAGAGAGCCGTCATGATGGTTGTAGCAGTGGCATTCATTGCCTGCCCAAAAGAAGTACAAGCCCAGAGTGGATCCGAAGTGGATTCATACAGATCTGTATCGGATCAAGGCCTATCCAGTGATGCAGAAGCACTGATGGCCTTCAAAAATAGTGTAGAAAGTGACCCAGATAACAGACTCCATGACTGGTTAATTAGCAGCCCAAATCCATGCACCTGGAGTGGAGTTGAGTGCACTGACTACAGAGTTTCGAAGGTCGACCTCAGTAATTTTGGTCTGGAATGTAATTTTTCCTCTGTGTTTTTGCTTTTTGGGCTCGAGAAGCTTCGGACTCTGGTTCTGAAGTCCAATGCCTTCCATGGCAATATGTCTTACAGTGGTAGCGGCGGCATAAACTGCAGCAATGTGCTCGAAACTGTGGACTTGTCCAACAATAAGCTGCAGGGTCCCCTATCTGGTGATCTTGTGGGTCTCTGTCAGAACATAGCGCAGTTAAATCTCTCTGTAAACGAGCTTACAGACCCCACTGAGATAGGCTCATTTGGGCTGGGATCTTTGACTTTGCTTGATGTCTCATACAATAGCCTTACCGGGGATTCAGTGCTCTCTTCTCTGTTTCGTAACTGCAAGGGACTGCAGACTCTGAATCTTGCACATAACAGAATAAGTTGGTTCGCAGCAGATGGATTGAAGGGATGCAGTGGATTACAGTATCTGGATATCTCCTTCAACAACATGTCAGGGAACCTCTCTGGTTTAGGGGATTTCCAGAGCTTGACAGCGCTGGATCTCTCCTCCAACTTCTTAACAGGTGAGCTCCATCCATCTCTTGGTAACTGTAAGCAGCTCAAACGTTTGAATTTGTCTGTTAATCAGTTCGTTGGAAACGTACCCTCTTCATTAGGGGTTGGTCTGCATAACATTGAAAGCCTTCTGATCTCTAATAACAAACTTGATGGGATTATACCACCAGAGCTTGGTAACACCTGCAAAACCCTCCAAGACCTGGATTTGTCATACAATAAAATATCTGGTACAATACCATCTACTTTTTCTGATTGTTTGATTTTGCATACCATGAATGTCAGCAATAACGGACTGTCCGGTACCTTTCCCGGTGATGTGATTTCTAGGATGGTGTCTTTGAAAAATTTGGTGCTTTCATATAACAATATCAGTGGTGCTCTGCCTGTTTCTATTTCAAAATTCCCGAGTTTGGAAGTTTTAGACCTTAGTTCCAATCATCTCAATGGGACAATCCCAAGTTATTTTTGTAAATCACCCTCTCCACCTCCTCTGCAGAGGCTCTATCTGCAAGACAACATGTTGATGGGTTCAGTCCCTGTAGAACTTGCAGACTGCACCCAGATGAAGTCCCTTGATTTGAGTTTCAACTATCTTTCGGGTACTATTCCAGCATCGCTTGGGTCTCTTCGGTATCTTCAGGATTTGGTCATGTGGTTGAACAAGCTTGAGGGGGTAATTCCAGATGAACTTTCAAATAGCCAGAGCCTAGAGAATCTGATCCTCGACAATAATTTCATCACGGGTAATATCCCCTCTAGTCTAAAAAATTGCACCAATCTTGTATGGCTTTCTCTTTCAAACAATAGGTTGACAGGTACTATCCCATCCTGGATTGGTCAGCTTGATAATCTTGCGATACTGCAGTTGGGAAATAATTCTTTATCTGGTACCATTCCTCCAGAGCTTGGAGACTGTAAAAGCTTGATATGGATAGATTTGAACAGCAATAAGCTGGATGGCAGTATTCCTGGTGAGCTATCAAAGCACTCTGGGAAAATTTCGGCTGGAAGCGTGTCGGGTAAGATGTATGCATTTGTGAGGAACGAAGGGGGAACTGCTTGTAGAGGGGCTGGAGGTCTTGTAGAATTTGCAGGGATTCGTCCTGAACAGATTTCTAGAGTGCCCGCGTTGCATTCTTGTCAATTCACCCGAGTCTACATGGGAACTACAATGTATCAGTTTAAAAATAATGGGACTCTGATTTTTCTCGATCTGTCATACAATATGCTTTCAGGAACCATTCCTGAAGGAATTGGTTCTATGTATTACTTACAAGTATTGAATCTTGGGCATAATAATCTCACTGGTAATATTCCATCCAGCTTGGGAGGAGTTAAGGAGGTCGGACTTTTAGATTTGTCTCATAACAATTTGCAAGGATTTATACCTCCGTCCTTATCTGGGCTATCTTTCATGGCAGACCTTGATGTTTCCAACAATAATCTCACAGGTTCAATCCCTCTATCCGGTCAACTTTCAACATTTCCTGCTTCAAGATATGAAAACAACTCAGGTCTGTGTGGAGTGCCACTTCCGCCTTGTCCATATAATGATGGGACAACAGACTCAGAGCATTCAAATCCTCACAGAAAGCAAGCTTCTTTAGCAGCAAGTGTAGCCACAGGGTTTCTCGCTTCAATTTTTTGTATATTTTGCTTGATAATGGTGGTAATTAAAAGCAGAAAGCACAAGAAAAAAGAGGATTTACGAGAAGTGTACATGGAAAGTTTTCCTAATTCAATGAATGGGTGCTTGAAGATTACAGGTGTACTAAAACCACTTAGTATCAATGTTGAAACCTTTGAAAAACCACTTAGGAAGCTTACTTTTGCTCATTTACTTGAAGCTACAAATGGGCTCAATGCAAATAGTTTGATTGGTTCGGGGGGATTTGGGGATGTATACAAAGCCCAGCTGAAAGATGGAACTGTTGTGACAATCAAGAAACTTATTCATGTAAGAGGACAAGGAGATTGAGAATCAGCATAAATGGAAATTATTGGTAAAATCAAACACCGGAATCTAGTTCCTCTGCTTGGCTACCACAAAATTGGAGAAGAGACACTACTTGTCTACTAATATATGCGTTGGGGAAGCTTGGACACTGTCTTACATAATCTTATGAAAGAAGGCATTAAACTTGATTGGCCTGTAAGGAAGAAGATTGCAATTGGGGCAGCTAGAGGTTTGGCTTTTCTTCACCATAGTTGCATTCCTCACATTATACACAGAGACATGAAATCAAGCAATGTCCTTCTTGACGAAAATCTTGAAGCGAGAGTTTCAGATTTTGGAATGGCAAGGCTTATGAATGCAATGGACACCCATCTGAGTGTCAGCACACTTGCAGGCACACCAGGATATGTTCCTCCAGAGTATTACCAGAGTTTTAGATGCACAACAAAGGGCGATGTTTACAGCTATGGAGTAATCTTGTTAGAGCTTCTCACAGGGAAACAGCCTACTGATTCTGTAGACTTTGGAGACAATAATCTGGTTGGATGGGTCAAACAACATGCCAAATTGAAAATCTCAGATGTTTTTGATCCAGACCTGATGAAAGATCCAAGCTTGGAAGTGGATCTACTTCAACATCTTAGAATTGCTTGTGAATGCTTGGATGATCGTCCTTGGCGTAGGCCTACTATGATTCAAGTATTGGCCATGTTTAGAGAGCTTCAAAAGGATGATGAGGATACAGAGCTTGACAGCTTTTCACTGGTAGATGTAAATGTTGAAGAACTTCCTGATCAACAAGTATGATCCCGTATTTTCTTCCCTATCATCGTTCACTCAATGCACAGATGTAAATGCAAAGAAAGCTCTTGAATGAAACCTTTTTTTTGGCTCCTCCCTAAACTACCCTGCAGTTGTTTCTTTCCTCTGAAGATCAACAAGTATTTTCTCATCAAGCTCAAATACATTGGCAGATATTTTCACCTTAGTCCTACCAAATGTAGATATTGAAGGAAGTTCCTACGTCACAGTCAGTTGTTTAGTCTCTTTTCCTTCTCTTAATTCTTTCAATTCTCTCTTCTCTCTTTGTACCCAGAGTGTGGACATTAGTCTGTTGCTTTTGGCATCCATAAGCACTATTAGCTTATCCGCAGTTGCATGTGCATGGTTTCAACGCTGAGATTTTCTTCTCATTGAATAACTATCAATCTTGCAAAGTGTTTAATAAAGGCTTTGGATTCTATTTATGGCAATGGTTTGGGATTTGTGTTACTGTTTTGTCTCTCTCAAATCAGAGAGATTGATGGGTGCTATGAATCCTACCTTGAAGAGTGGAATTTATGCATTTGGTCATTTTGAATGTACAGATTAATTAATATAAATTATGGATTCCCACTATGACAATCTGAGATCTTCTAGTATTGCACTCTAACTAAGCAAGGAATGAATGAGTCTAGTATTTCACTCTAACTATGCATAAGTAATGAAAGAGCATTTATATTTCTATTTTTTATGACGTGGTTTTTTTCTAAGGAAAATATCAGGGGGAAACCTAAGGGATGCTTCCCATATTTGTTGGATGGCATTGTTAGTTAACCCATTGGTGTAAATTAGTGTTCCTAACCCAAGGGAATTTGAACTGGGCATGTGCTGGCACAGAACTAGCCAAATGCACAACAAAATTGCAACAACCAGTTGAACTGACCCCTTGGATTTAGTACTTTATTGAATTATGATTATGATGGCACAGAACTAGCCAAATGCACAACAAAATTGCGACAACCAGTTGAACTGACCCCTTGGATTTAGTACTTTATTGAATTATGATTATGATTCTGATTACAACGAGAAGTTGTCCTCCTTGTCCATCTTTGTGAATTTATAGAGAAATATATAAGACCTTTCAACTAAATTTTCAGAAATGTTGATAGCTTGCTTTGGTTATACAACAGAGATCTTGATAGAGGAAGGACATTTTCTTTTTGGTGTGCAATACTTCATTTGCTTCTTTCAGAACATTTATCGAAGGTCAATGGTCAAATTGAAGCCACTTTCCTATCAGATGTACATGTTAAAGATGCTCTTGATTTTGCATAATTTTGTCTCTTCTTATAGAGGCCTTGCTCCATTTCTTCATTGTTAGCATCATCACGCATTGGTATTTATTTGCAAACGCATTTGCATATATTTCAGCTTCATTCATACTAGATACAGATGTTGAAGGAATCTCTGCCCTTTATTGTTTCTGTTTTCTTTTGCATGCGGAGGGCTCCATTCTGGTGTTTTTTGCATCCCCAAGGACTGTTCTTAACTCTCATTATCAGGTTTATAGTTGAATCTAATCTATTTGTGTCCTATTCTCTCTGATTTTGCTAAGAGATTGGTACATTCTCCAGATATTGATTCTATTAGTGGAATCTATGTTTCTTGTGTTTTGAGATTATATTAATAAATATTTTAGATTCCAATTGACAGTAAGAGAATTTTTTAATGTTGCGTCTCCAAATACACAACATACAGAAACTCTTTCACCTCTGGATTGCCCTTTCAATAATATAGATTAACTCTTTTACGACTCTAGCTTTTCACATTTTGATTCTAGTTGTGGTAATATACGTGAATTCCCAGTAGCTCCATATCTTAGTGAATACATGCCAGACAGATTATTAGAAAATTTGGGAGATGATGATATATTGCTTTTATTAATATTGATTCAACATTTTGTCATGATGATATTGGTATCTTAGTGAATGTAAATGCCAGACAGACAGACAGAAATTTTGGGAGATGATGATATGTTGCTTTTGTTAGTTTTGATATAGAATTTTGGAGATGATGATATGTTGCTTTTGTTAATTTTGATATAGAATTTTTAGATGATGACATTGATACCCTGTGAAGATCTGGTATACATGTAGACCAGACAATGGTGAAGTAGGGTTTGTCACCATTGTTTTTATTTATTTATATGTTAAGATATCAAGAAAAAGCTTAAACTTGGACTTTTGATTTGAAATTAAAGCAAAATTATATACTTGTTAAACACTCACATTCCACATTTTCACCCTAGTCTACACTTTGCCCTTTTTCATGAAAGGGACGTTCAGTGACTATTGGCTTTTGCCCTGCTATTCAGGGATCATGTCTCATGTCACATGTATGCTATTGTCAATTCATTCACTTTGGACTAAACAATGTTTATTGTAAGCCTGAATTCACTCGGTCAGGAATCAACAATGCTTAACGTTACCATGGTTGACTGCCCAGAAATAGAAAAATGAAAGCTACGCAGTCCACACGGTGTTCTAATAAATAGTATCCCATTTATTTATTTATATCTGTCCATTTCCTATATTATTTAGTTTCTTGTAAGTTCTAACATTTTCATTCATGTTCCAAGACTTTAAGCCTTTTTTATGAGAAGTGGAAACATTAAATAAATAAATAAGTTACAGTCCCAACATTTAATATTCCTGGCAAACATGAGGCCGGTGATAATAAGTGGTACCTCCTAAAACATAAAAAAGAAATTGTGGTTCTACAACTGACCCTTCAACTTCTCTGTTTCAGAAATCAAGGAATGACACCTTAAACAAGACATTAAAGAATTTTTTAGGTCTGAAACTCTTTACAATATTTACTTTATAGCCCTTCAACTTCTCTGTTTCAGAAATCAAGGAATGGCACCTTAAACAAGACATTAAAGTATTTTTTAGGTCTGAAACTCTTTACAACATTTAATTTATAACTGTGTGTTTCATCAAAGCTGCCCAAGATCTGTAATGACTATCTTTTTCATAAGAACTAAAGACATTTGTTGAGATTATTCGGATTTTTAAAGTATACTTCGTCAACGGGAAAACTATACATACTCTGGTGTTACATGCATAGATATATGAATATAAGTTTAGGGTTATATATATATAAATATATAAACCCTAAACTGACACAAATAATTCTTACAGCAAAGTAATCCATGATTTACAGTAATGGGATGCCAAGAAGAGATGATAAAACCAGATCCTTTCCTACTCGAAAATCGCGATGAAACCCATGTGCCATGTGCTATAGAAATTTATTATCATTGTTCCAAACCCACCACCGATGTAAATTGCACGCCCCAAAGCTACCACAGTAAATTAGAGGCCTCCCATGCAAATTAGTAGGTCCCATATCTGACTCGAGCACACACTTCCACGCCCTTTCAAGTAATGTTGTGAGAACCTTATCTTTCGGATAATGGTGCAGTTAGAATCAGAATTTGTCTCTGTAGCTTTTCCGACCTGAAAAAATAACAGCGATGCGAAGCTTCTGTATATAGAAATGTACCCTCGCAAATTATTTATATATATATTTTATTTATTTGGATTTAATGGATTTTTTTTAAATATTTATTATTTTTTAGTTAGACCATTTTTATAATTCAAACTTGTTATTAAAAAAAATCCAAATTCTAAACAAATTAGATTAAAAATATGCCAAAATAACCCTCAAAATATTAAAAAAACACATATATATATATATATATATTTAAAATAAATAAAAAAAATAGTTTTAAAAATAATAAGCATTAATCTATCATCACAATAAATTAATATTAATTATTAAATTTTAAAATTAATTTTATAATTATATAATTAAAGTTTGGAATTAATTAGCTAATTGGTTCGAAATGCATTAGCAAAAGTTTCTCTCTTAATGTAATATGGATTACAAAAACTTAAATTAAAATATAATTAATATCTAGACACTAATTTTGTGTATGAGACCTTCTTGTTTGTGGGACAGGGGACCCACCTCTGCACAATAATTTCACTACTAAAAAGTATATATACTCTACCTTGAGGAAACACATACTCTTAACCATTAGATCCACTCAAGCTAATAGTTAAATTATTATGTTAAATTTGATAAACTAAAATATTAACATTAATTTATTATACATAATGAAATATTTTTTTATTATATTTTAAATATATTAAAATTAATTATATAATTAATATAATTTAAATTTATTTGATTTTAAATTATAAAGGATTATTTTTCTAAACTATAATTATGATCTCAAGTTTGATGGAATCATGTCACTTTCAACTACTTTTCCTAGTTTTGTGTATAGGGAATCACGATTGGGCCATTTTAATGATGATGTTTTATTTTATTTATTTATATTAGTATTAAAAAGCACTTTATAAGTGTATTTTTTAAGTTTTTAAAAGAATATAGTTAGTTTTGTGTATGGCGAATCAAGATTTATAAGTTGTATTTTTTAAGTTTTTAAAAGAATATAGTTAGTTTTGTGTACGGCGAATCAAGATTTGGCCATTTTAATGATGATGTTTTATTTTATTTATTTAGATGAGCATACACAAGTATTTTATAAGTTTTTTATTTTTTAAGTTTTAAAATAATTTATTTATTAAATTATTGTATAAAAAATATTTTAAGATTTCTTTAAAAGAGTAATATGTAATTATATCAAAATGGGTTTATTTTATAATAGTTTTTTTGTAATTTTAATTTAATTATTAATAATTATTAAGTGGTTGGTAGAGATTTAATTTGCATAAAATATCTTGAAATATTTATAATACTATCTATAAATAAAGGAATAAAATTGATCTCTATGTTATTTATGTTTTTTTAATTTATTTATTTCAAATTAAATAATTAAAGAAAATGTCATATCAAGTATATAATTCTTTTTAAGTTTTATTTATTTATCTAAATTATTGTAGAAAAGATATTTTAAGATTTTTTTTTAAAGAGTAATATGTAATTATGTCAAAATATGTTAATTTTATAATAGTCTTTTCATAATTTCAATTTAATTATTAGTAATTATTAGGTAGTTGGCCCCGGATGCGGGTGGTCGCTAGACACTTGGCGTATAAGGCTCGTCCAAAGGGCAGGGGTCCGCCCGGACGAGCCACGCATGACGGGAGGACACACCATCAATTCACCAACCTGCAGCATTTAAGGAAGGGAGTAAAGGGAGTTGACAGAGGCGTCCTGTCGACATTCAAGGCGAGTCTTGAGAAGCGCAACATGGCGCTTCATAACCGCATTCTCTCGGACATTCTTCCGCCATTCCTTTCTGCAACTGTTATGTTCTTGCCGGAGGTGACGGAGGTTCTGAACTTCGACTGTCATTCTTGCCCAGAATGTGAATGTGGGTGTGTTGTTGCTGAAGAGTGGGGCAATTGGCAAGCTCACAAGCAAGCCAATTGCGCCTCTGAGAATTTGGCAGCGCCTATCTATCCGCGTCTATCGTTAGCTCCTGTTCTGGCTTCGTTAGAAGGTGTGGAGGCACAGAGTCTCAGCTCTTATCCGCGTCTATCGTCAGCTCCTGTTCTGGCTTCGTTAGAAGGTGTGGAGGCACAGAGTCTCAGCTCTCATTCAAGCTTTGAGAAAGAGGGTCAAGGCTCTGCGGCCACAGCTTTTGGCAATTGGGAAACAAAGACCTGGTCTGGCAGTATTTCTGTGCCAACAACGTTGTTACATTGTGGAATTGAGCGCTCTGTTCAGAAGACCAGCATGCATCGCAATCGCGGAAGGGGCAACAGTGGTAGGGGAGGTTATAGTGGCAGAGCCCCCTCGACTTCTTCCTCAATTGAGGAAACCTCTGAGTGCAGAAGGCCGAGGGGAAGGCCCCCGGGCAGAGGCAGACTGGGGGAACCTCCTGCGCGCATGGATTGTGGGCATACGGAACACCCAATGGTGAGATACCGCCTCCCCTGCACCTTAGCCAATTCTACTTTCTTTGTGACTGTCTCTGTGGAGCATTGCAGCAATCCCTGGGAAGATGAGGATGGCAACCCACGGGCCAACCCTCCGCGTGTTCCTGGGATTGTTCCTATGGTGGATATGGAATTCCCTGCTGTTGAGATGATGCGGCCCTTACATGACCCGGGAGCGAGCCTGAGAGAACCTGTTTGTGACTCAGGCGCTGGCCCAAGCGACCGTGGAACGCGCAACCTTGGTAAAGCTATCCTACAGCCTCCATGCTGCAAGGCAGAAGATGAACCGCAGACCACTGATGAAGATTGACATGCCCAGCTCGCGCTCCAGGTTTTACAGCAAGAATTTTTCTCAGTCAGCTTCCTATGCGGTTATATATGAGTCTCACTCTGTCTCTATGTAATTGTGTCGGTTTTATGTTATCTCTGTTCTGTGTCGATGTTCTTCAAGTGTTTTTGTCCATGTGTCAGCTACATGAGTGTGGCTCTAAGTCTTTGTCCATGTGTCCTATGTAATTCTGGCATGAATTCTCAGGTGTCTACTGTCTGTCCTCGGACAAATTTTACAGGGCCGCGGCCCCGTTGTAATTTTCACAATGTAACTCTGCTCTTGCTGTAATATAATAGTTTAGCTTTACTTAGAAAAAAAAATAAATTATTAGGTAGTTGGTAGAGATTTAGCTTGCATGAAATATTCCGGAATATTCATAATACTATTCATAAATAGAGGGCTAAGATTTATCCATATTAGTTATGTTTTTTTAATTCATTTATCTCAAATTAATTAATTAAAGAAAATGTCATATCAATGCATATAATATTGGATAAGCCATGTATTGTAAGAAAATGATTTACAAGTTAAAAATCTCCATAGAAAAGTGGGAATGAATCTTCATAGTTTAAAACATTGTTACATGTATATATTTAACTTATATATTAGTTCTTTTAATAATAATAATAATAATAAAGTTATAATTGAGTTAACTTTTATGCTATTTGGCTAATGTGAAATGTATAATAGAGTAAGTGTTTTTGATGCTTATTTATCAACCATTTAATTTCTATAAATGCCTTAGTTTAAGTTATTTGAATCAATTTTTTTTAATAATTGCAATATCATGAGAATCACAAAAATGTTCAAACTAACTTACAATAATATGAGAATATGAAAGATCTTCAAACTTTTCTATTAACTTACAATAATATAAGAATATAAAAGATATGCAAACTTGTGTATTAATAGTTTTTGAAATTTGCAATATTATGAGAATAGGAAAGATGGTCAACCTTATAAGGATGAGAAAAATGGTCAAACTTAAATATTAATGGTGTTTTTAGATTTGGTATTTCATTTACTATAAAAGTATTAAATATTTTATTTATGATTTATGATTTTAGACATCTTATTTGCACTTTCAAATTCTCTTTATGAAAAAAAAGGCTTATGCCATTTTGATGGTGTCAAAGTTGTTATCATTTATTAATATTTTTATAATTTATTTATTTATTTATTTATTTTTTTATAATACTTGTAAAAAATGAAATCAGTTTCATCTTCAATTTTTTTAAATTTTCAAAATAGTCCATTTATGATTTAGATTATTTATTTTGGTATATTTTTTTGAAACTTGCAACCTTATGAAACTGAGAAAGATAATTAAATTTAAATATTATGTTGTTTTTATACCAGTATTGTTTTTATAATTTAAAGTTTTTTTAGGAAGGAAAATGGTTATGTTATTTTGAATGTATCAAAATTTTAACCATAACCTATTTACCGTCTTTGAACAACCTCTTTTTCTATGAAGATAGATTTTGACAAGATTTGGAAAGCCTTTACCTAATTTTTTTTTAAAATTGTTTTTTAATTGCTATTATAATTTTAATTTCTCTTAAAACAAAAATCTCAATTTTATATCATGTCAAATAAAATTACACTTCTAACATTTAAAATGAGCATATCTTTTACAATATAGTAAAAGAAATTCTCAACAATTTTTACAAAATAATATAATAGTAGATATTAATGTATAACATGATCACAGGAGAATGCCCCATAGAAAACAAAGTATAAATTTCCTTGCAATCATACATTTAGATCTCATTATAATAGAATATTTTGAGTAATTGGTCAAGTTTTCGAGAACCTACCATACATCATTTGCAAGAACAAGGCCATCCTTTATAGTCCATCAATTGTCATGTTCCTCTCCATGAAGATATATGATCATTAGAAATATAGGATAAATTGATTAGAGAGCCCAAACCTCATCAAATGTGGATGGTAAAGTTTAGTTCTTAAGAACAAACTTCTTTCACATCCATTTTTTATGCATAAGAAAATCTCCAAATACCTATAAGTGAGTTAAACCATGTTCTAAAGCCAAAGACAAGTTTTAAAGTTATAAGTTCCAAGAGATTGTTGGAAGAAACACCCAGCCCAACCATAAACCTTATGCAGTGAGATTATGAAATGTGAAGAACTCCTCCCGTGCCTCCTCGAGGAGGATCCCCTGGGAAGCTTCATTAAAGTATGTCCAAGGCCTAAGTCCATCAGTAATTTCTATTGGAAACACATTTGTTCATGTATTTCCATTTTTTTTGCGGGCTACCCAATATTATGCAAATTGAATACTTGTTGAATGCATAATCTAATGTTGCATGCAATGGTTGCCTACACTTTGATTAAACCTATAAGGAGATAAGCAAAATATATAATCATTTTTTTTGTTTCTTTTTCTTTGAAAATTTGTAGCTCTTATTTTATTTTTTTTAACTATTATTTTAGTATTTTCTTTATGGGCTCATTTTAGACATCAAATTTTCCCTAATGGTCTATACACTATCAAGTCAAATATCTAATTGACTTGATGTTGATGCTCCTTTACCTAATGACCCAGTGTACAAATCCCCCTTTTGAACAAATGAAATAAAATGTCATTCACAAGCTCATCTAAAGGGGTCACATTTGACCAAGCTCCTCACTTTATGGGAGCGCACTTGTATTGGTGTAGAAGGATGACTTGGTGACTTTGTATTGATTATAGAACCCTAAACAAAATCACTGTCAAGAATTGACACTTAATCCCTCAAATTAATGATCTTCTTAATCAACTTAAAGGTGTCAGGTTCTTTACTAAGATTGATCTAACATTAGGTTACCATTAGGTCTCAATTGAATAAATTGATGTTTGCAACACTGCCTTCAAGTATAAAAGAGGCCTTTTTGAGTGGTTGGTCATGTCTTTTGGATTTAATAATGCTTTGTCAACATTCATGAGGATGATGGATGATGCATTGCAACCACTCACAAACTCTTTTGTGGTCATATATTTAGATGACATTCTCATCTTCATTAGAACTTAGGTAGAACATTTGCATCACATTCAACAAATCCAAGGCACCATGTGGGAACACAAGTTATATGCTAATATGGAAAAAATGCTCATTTGACATGCAAATAATTCATTATCTAGGATACATCATGGATGAACATAGGGTGCATGTGGACCCAACCAAGATCCGACTCATTCGTAATTGGCCAAACCTAACAACTCTAATAAAGCATTCCATCTTCTTGGGCCTTGCCAACTTCTACTATAGGTTCATGTTTAGGTTCTCTCAGATTGCTTGACCATTAAGCCAAGTGACTAAGGGTGGAGATAATGCCATTTTTTTTGGACTGAGTCACAAGATAAAGCATTCAAGGATATGAAATGCTACCTCTACTTGGCATTGATCTTCACTCTTCTAGATTCACAACAACCATTTGAGATTGATGTATATGCCTTTGATAATGTTATGGATGTAATCCTAATTCAACATGGACATCCAGTGACCTATCATAGTGAGACACTCTCTAATGTTGTTCACAAGGATTCATAACTTCTGACAAGGAGATATGCTCCATGTTATAGGCATGTTGATAATGGAAGCATTATATTCTAGGAAAGGAAATGATCATCCACATTGATCACAAGCCCCTACAATATGACCATGATTAGAAGTGGTCCATGTACTTGCAATAATTCCACTAGAACATTAATTGCAAGAAGGGTAGTAAAAACAATGTTGCAAACTGCCTTAACTAAGCCTCAATTGTGGCATTAATCACAATTCTTAACACATTTAGTCACGATACTTCTAGGTGTTCCTAGTAGTATGGCAATGACCTTGATTTTGTTGCTACACATAGACATTGGGCACAAGTAAGCAAGTTTCATACTTTAACCTTTAGGATGCACTTTTCTGTTATATAAACATCTTTGTGAATGTGTAAAGATAATTTGGGAGGCACATTACAGTCAGGTGGTAGGGAACTTTAATGTGGAGAAGACAATAATAGTACTTCAAAGGTATTTCTATTGGTTAAAATCTCGATAAGGCATCAACAAGTATTGAATTAAGGCTTATGTGATCCATATCAAGTTTTTGAGAATTTTTTTCAGCGATAATCACATCAAAATTCATTTGTCGACGTGTTTTGATCCAGCAAGTGTGGTTCATCATCAGGACAAGATGAAGAATCAGATCATGGTAGCAAGTTAAATAGAGAGACCGACCATTCAAATGATTAGAATGGTCGGGCTCTCTATTTAACTTGCTACCATGATTTGATTCTTCATCTTGTCATGATGATGAACCTCACTTGCTGGTTCGAAACGCGTCGACAAATGAATTTTTATGTGCTTATCGTTGAAAACAATCCTAAAAAAAATCAAGTATATCAGGTCATGCACTACTTGTGCCATTGTTAAAATCACCATTAAGAAAAAAGTGAGTGTGTAAAGATAATTTTGGAGGCACATTATAGTTAGGTGTTAGGGAACTTTAGTGTTGAGAAGACAATAATAACACTTCAAAGGTATTTCTATTGGTAAAAAGTCTTATAAGGCATCTAAAAGTATATCAGGGCATGCACTACTTATGCCACTGTTAAAATTACCATTAAGAAACAAATGTAAAGATAATTTGGGAGCCACATTACAATTAGGTGGTAGGGCACTTCAATGTGGAGAAGACAATAAGTGGGTGTGTAAAGATAAGTTGGGAGGCACAATACAGTTAGGTGGTAGGGAAATTCAATGTGGAGAAGACAATAATAGTACTTCAAAGGTATTTCTATAGGTTAAAACTATGATAAGACATCAATAAGTATATCAAGCCATGCACTACTTATGCCGTTGTTAAAATCATCATTAAGAAACAAAGGTTGTACACTCCTATACTTACTCTAGATAAGCCCTATGAGTCAGTGTCCATGGATTACATGTCAAGTTTTCCCTCCACGAAGCATGATAGTGATTATGTATTTGTGGTTGTCAATCAATTATCTAAGATGGCCATTTTGGAACTATGCAATAAGATATTATAATAAAAACCATTTCTAAACTATTCTTTAAGCATGTTCAAGGTCATTTTGGGCTACCACAAATCATTAGTGTAGATAGGGATAATAGGTTCCTCAATACCTTATGGTTCATCATACGGTCTTCGATGGATACCAAGATGACCAAATCGATTTCCTTCCACTCCCAAACATATGGGCAAATGGAGGTGGTTAACATGATGATTATGCCTATCCTGCAAATGTACAACTCTAAGCATCCACATACATGGGATGAGAACCTTCCATATGTTCAACATAGTTATAACAAATACCTCCATGACTCTATTGGACTCCACACTTTTTAGGTATGCTTGGGGTTCTAACCATTAGCCTTCAATGATGTGGCTCTACTCATTGCATCTACATAGGATGAATCCTTCCATGACCATATAGAGGCAAATAGAGTATCCAAATTTGTTGAAGAGATTCATCACATCCAATAACAAGTTCACGATGTCTTGTAGAAAGCCAATGCCAAGTATAGCCAATGACATGATGAACATTGGATTCCACACAAGTTTCACATCGATTATAAGGTTTGGTTGCATTTGTAGAAAGAACACCTCACACCCCCCAACAAGAAACTTAAACCACTCAAATATGGGCATTACAACATCAAAATTTCTATAGATGAGAATTATTTTGAATTGAATATTCCCCCTTTCCTTGGCTTGCACCCATTGTTTAATGTGGAGTTTCTTTGACCATATTTTCCACCTCTATTGGACACCTTGGAGGTGACTAAACATTCCCCCATATAGAACTCAACCCAGATTGCATTGAATAGGCTATAGTGGATTGGATCATGGACACCAAGATCAATGGCACTTGCTAGTAGAACATACACTCTATCGGGTCAACAAAGCAAGATAACTTCTTCACTAAGGAAAGTGGCTCTTTACGAGTTAGATTTAACAAAAGTTTATGTATATGATGGAAACACATAACACAATGGGGTCCATTTATTTCTAAGGGGGCTTAATTTATCTAGGAGGATATTGGTGGCCACCCACCTCTTCCACCAACTTAGAATGGTTCCCCATATTAGTAGTTTTTCTCAAATTTTTAGGTCCCAGTATTTTAATGCACTTTTAAACCCTAAAAAATATTTTTTGGCTCTATAATTGATTATGGTTTCCATGGCATGCCTAGTCCTTGATTGATTTTTTTATTTTTTGAGATCTTTCCAACAAGCTATTGTGTGCCTCAAACATAGTTTGTATGCAGAAGTTGCAATCCTAGAAAGTTGACATATCAACTAGACTCCTCAAGACTTGCATTCTTTTTACCACTTCATCTCCTAGGGTTATGATTTTGCCTATTAGGGTTAGTAATTTATGTTAAAAGGCTCTACTTGTGAATGAGTATAATTGACACATGTTTTTTCTAGAGATTATCTACCATCATTCTCAATAGACTTTTGTATTGCTTTACATTTTATGGTCTTTTTCTATTTCATTTTTTAATATAATTTGGTTCTTAGTGTTTTATCATGTTCTACAATAACTCTTTGTGTGTGTGCATGTTTATTCAAGTTCTCTCCTTTCTTTCATTTTGTTCTCTATACAATCCAGATCATCTAAAATTGATATATCACAAAAGGATATGATGGAATTTCTAGATTTACATACTTATAGAAAAACAAAATAAATCTGTAATTTCTTTGATCCAACCAACATACTTCCTAGTATTATCACAAATAATATGATATTTTCAACAAAGAGGTGGTGAGACAACAAACAAGAATTCACAACCTTAACACCCTTGAAATCGATAGTCTTGAGGGTTACCTTCAAGGCTTTACTAAGTCCTTTTGTAACTATAAGGAATAAGATAGGAGAAATGGGGAAACCATCCTTAATTCCCTCTTTGGATTGAGTAAAGGGGTTGTTGGCCAATTCATAAGGATAGATACAAAAACTAATGTAACCCAATTCATCACCTATTAAACAAATTGTGGATTGAAAGCTAAACGTATAATCACTAACCACAAGTATATCTAATTGAATCTATCATGTGTCTGGGAGAGATCAATTTTAACCACCATCGATTTGATTTTTTTTTAATTTTTTTTCTTTCTTCTTATTGAGCATAAACCTTCTTGATTCACTCCCATTTCCTCATGATTTTTCCTCCCTTCCAAAATACCAAATGTTTCACTAGATATTTGATTGATAAGATTTCATTAAACCACCTAGCTATTATCTTTGAAATGATTAGTTAAAGAAATTACATAAGGAAATGGATTTGAATTTGTCAAAGGATGAAGTATTATTAGACCTTGGAATTATTGCAATAAAAATAGTATTGCCAATATTTTCATAGTGGAAGGAGATTTCTCACTAACCATCCTTATATCACCTTCAATAAAATTAAAACATCCTAGATAAAATTCCATAGGTAGACTATATAGGAAAATACATTTATCATTTTGGAAGCTTTGTATAATTGAACGTAATTCTTCCCTATCCACTTCCTCTATTGGGTTTTGATTATAATCAGGTTACACAAAGCAAGAAAAGAAATTAGATCATCTCAAAACCTTCGCTATTGTTTCTCTTCTCTCAACCTTGTATATGGAACCAAAAATATTTAGCTCCCTCATCTACTATATCCTTGAAACTTGAAGCCACAAAGCCAATTTTTCAATGGACCATATAGTGTTAATATTCTTTCTAAGATTTGCATGTTGTTTGAAAAACATAGTTTTTCATATCTATCTTGAAGCCATAACACCCTACTTTTCAATCTCCAACTTTACTCAATTTCCAAGAGCAAATACCTCTTCTTTTCTTCCAACCATAAACCTCAAGCCTCTAATTTGTGGGAATTTGAAAAAATACAAAACCTTCAATAGAATATAAAGATTCTAACTTTTCATGCAACTCCTTAAGAACCCTTTCATCCTTATTCTTCTTATTTATGATCCACTCAATGGAGGCTTGTTTAACTCTTGTAATATTTTGTAAAAATTGTATAACATTTGACTCTCTAGAGTTTTCATCATAGGGAATCCATACCTCTTTAATTTTTGAAACATACTCCTCTTCCTTAAGTTACTCAGGATTTAGTTTAAAAGGATTGGAGGTTCTAAATAGAAGGAGCCATTCCAAGGAGAACAAGAGAGTATTTTGAATCACCCCCAACAAATAACCCATTGCCTAATTCTAGTGGCTTCCCTAAAAATAGTTTAGATACCAGCAAGTTGTTTGACCTCTTTTCTATTGTATCATCTCCATCTCCCTTATTCATGTCGGTGGGAGTTGTAGAAATTTTGACTGTATATTAACCTGATAGTGCAATATAACTAAAACAAAATACTTTAATCTACTTCTACAATCAAATTTACAGAAGCTTAATAGATTTGAGCAAGATCAAGCAGAACACATATAACCAGAAGCAGAATCAATGCACATGAAACACATAAGAATACACAGGGGAAATCCTGAGCTAAAAACCCCACTATCTGTATTATCATACAAGGTGGAAATACATCAAGATTACACAAAGCTTTAGCTCTCACAGCTAGGCAACACTCAGTACAATCCTCCTGGATGCTCACAGGCAAACAAGGCTTCTCACAAACCTTCTCCTCAACCCTCCAAGCCTCCTATTTCCTTGCACTGTTTCTCCTGGGTGATCATCCTGTTACCAAGTGTAACACTAATCACTCACACTGATCTCACACTCTGTAAAACTGCGCAATCCACAAGGAACCTTATTCCTTATGCATGGGTGAGTTTCCTTTATAGGAAAAATCATGTAACTGATAGTACAATGTCCCTGTCTTTAATCTCAACTGGGTCATTCTCTGAATAGACATGCATGAGTTATTTATGAGAGAATCTTCAATTATCTGGAGTACACTAGTTTGATGCACGCATGCATTACCTGACTGAACTCACAATTAGTTCCTCAAACTATTTGGAACTAATTTAATTGGACATAAATCAGTTAACTGAGCTAACTAATTACTACTCAAATACAACTCAACCTTATCCCCTTAATTAGGGGATAATCTCCTTAATTTAAGGGATAATTTTTGCATGACTTCACAAAGACTTCTAGCTTGAATTTCTCCAACTAATTAACTCAAGATGAATTAATTAATTATTTTTCAAGCATCTGGTGAGACTAAATTCGAATTTTAATTCTCAATTTTAATTCAAGGACAAATTAAAATTGGAATATACTGGATTCTATTTTTATCATTTCTAGTTTCTATTTTTAACACTCCCTCTCAACAATAAAGGAATTCAACTCGATATCGATCTAGAACCTTTGGAATGTTCTGCATGCAACACTTCTCTGTAGTGTTGTTGCTCTAGCAACTCCAGAAACAAAAAAAAAACATCCAACCTGAATCAGAATGATGCCTCTGTCATCAAAGTCTCTGACTGCTATTGCCTCTGTCGACTGAAAACTCTGCGCTCTTCAGTATCTAACTGCTCTAGCCTCAGTAACTTTGACCTCTGACTGCATCAATCCTACTGATTCCTCCCACTACTATGTACTTTGGGCTCTTGTAGCAAGGTACAATCCATGAGATAAAACCTCTCAATGGACCTTGCCCAATTTCAGCCTCTTTGAGACTATCACTTCACATTGCCCCACCTCACACCTGGAGGTATGGCTATATGTGATCCCTCTACTGACTTGGCTCGAAATTTCCCCCTACTGGAGGTCTCTGGATGAGTGGATGCCTCCACTCGATCTCCTCTAAACATCTCCAATTATGGCTCCTCCACAATTGTATGAGACTTATTCTGGGGCTACATGTTGAGAGGTAATTTACTCTCCCTCTCAACCACCAAGTCTCTAATATTTTCCTTGCTCCTCAAGGCTTTGCATGCATCTTGAACCTCAAGAGCATACAGGTTCTTGACTCATGAACCGATCTGCTTCACCTGTCCCGTGGTGATGTGTCTAAGGAAAACCTTTCCCTTCCTGAAGAAAACATCGTAGCCTTTGTCCTCCAACATTGCGATCGATACCAAATTCTTCTTTAGTCTAGGCACATACTTCACATCTGTCAAGTTAATAAGAGCTCCATGCTCCCTCTGAAAAGCAACTGCGCCCACTCCTGAAACACTATACCTTTCATCATCACCCATATCTATGCACATATTGAGGTCTTTCTCCTCCAAGGTACTGAATAAACTTTTATCGCCAGTCATGTGGAATGAGGCTCCACTGTCAAGAAACCAACCACTACCCATCATCAATGACAACATGCATGCGATGAGAGTAAAGTCCATTTCGAACTGAAAGGCTAATGCCTCACCTTCCAATCCTTCCAAGGATCCCTTCGCATAATGACCCATCTCATGACAATTAAAGAATCTCACTTTAGACTTGTCAACCTTCTTCCCTCCATGAGAAGAATTCGATTTGGAATGAGAATCCTTCTCCTTCCCTTTCCTTGCCTTACTTGCTAAGGCCAAATTTTCTTCATCATCCTTGGATGAAGAACCATCTCGTGTGCTCCTCCTGATCTCCTCCTGCATGAGATCTGACCACAGTCATTCCCAATCCGGTAGTTTCTCCCTTCCATTCATAGAGTCCTGGTAGCTATTGCGGCTCTTTGGAAGGCCGACGAGAGCAAGGCTCACCATATCTTCATCAGCAATAGTTATTCCCACACTTCCAAGCTCATCTCTACAGGTGGTGAGCTTGTTCAGATATGTGGAAATAGTATCGCTGTTTTCCATCTTGATTCTTCGAATCTTATCCTTGAGTGCTAATTTCTTCTGGTCGCTACTGTTCTGGTAGAGGTCCTTCAATGTCTTCCACATTGAATATGGAGTATCCTTCCCATGGAAACTCGAGACAATATGGTCTCAAACTCCCTCAAGGATGATCCGTCTCGCCCTCACCACACACTTCTTCCACTCAACCAACTCTTGTGCATTAGTTGAAGTTGGCTCTGGGATTTCTCGATCAATGAAATCCTTCAGGCCGTTGTCTTCTAATACAACCTCCATGTGATCTTTCCATGTTATGTAATTCGAGCTGCCATCCAAGGCATACTCGAGTCTCAAGCCATAGAACACCATTGACCAACTTGAAGTATGAGATGAATTTGATTTTCACTTGCAACCTCGAACTTCAAACTTTGAATTCTCTTCTCAGTATACTGTTCATAGCTCCAATAACCTTTTCTCCAATATCATGTAGAAATTTTGACTATAGATTAACCTGATAATGCAATATAACTAAAGAAAAATACTTTAATCTACTTCTACAATCAAACTTGCAGAAACTTAATAGATTTGAGCAAGATCAAGCAGAACATATATAACTAGAAGCAGAATCAATGCACATGAAACACAAAAGAATACTCAGGGGAAAGCCTCAGCTAAAAGCCCCACTATTTGTATTATCATACAAGGTGGAAATACATCAATACACAAAGCTTTAGCTCTCACAGCTAGCCAACACTTAGTACAATCCTCCTGGATGCTCACAGGAAAACAAGGTTTCTCACAAACCTTCTCCTCAGCCCTCCAAGCCTCCTATATCCTTGCGTTGTTTCTCCCGGGTGATCCTCCTGTTACCAAGTGTAACACTGATCACTCACACTGATCTCACACCCTGTAAAATTGTGCAATCCTCAAGGAACCTTATTCCTTCTGCATGGATGAGTTTCCTTTATAGGAAAAATCATGCAACTGATAGTACAATGTCCCTGTCTTTAATCTCAACTGGGTCTTTCTCTAAATAGACATACATGAGTTATTTATGAGAGAATCTTCAGTTATCTGGAGTACACTAGTTTGATGCATGCATGCATTAATTGACTGAACTCACAATTAGTTCCTCAAACTATTTGGAACTAATTTAATTGGACATAACTCAGTTAACTGACCTAACTAATTACTACTCAAATACAACTCAACCTTACCTCCTTAATTTAAGGGATAACTGTTGCATGACTTCACAAAGACTTCTAGCTTGAATTTCTCCAACTAAGTAACTCAAGATGAATTAATTAATTATTTTTCAAGTAGTTGGTGAGACTAAATTCGAATTTTACTTCTCAATTTTAATTCAAGGAAAAATTAAAATTGGAATATACTGGATTCTATTTTTATCATTTCTTGTTGCTATTTTTAATAGGAGTGAGGTTAGTAGGCTCAACATTAAGTTGCCCAACTTCATCCTTTTTTTTCATAAAATAGTTTGATAAATAACTTGCTTGCACAATGGATCCCAATATCTCAAAGGTACACAATGAGTAATTTAAGTCCCCATTACTAGACCTTGATTGAGCCATCCCCAACTATTTTTTTTCCAATATACCAGTTTATGGATGTACGAGCCATAGATGTCTAGAAAAGTAAGATATTTTCCAATTTCCAATGATTCTAAGCTAATCCCAAAACATGTAGAGAAGGAACAACTATTACAGAAAATGAAGGAACTTTTTTTCCACCCAAAGATAAGTTCCACCTAACCTCCCATTTGAATCTACAAACATGAAACCTTAATCCCTTGATAGCTTTCCAAAATATAATATAGTTCCTTTCCCCTTCGTCATAATTTCTTAAAGTAAAATAACATCTAGATTTTGAATATATATTAGTGTCTTAGGTGCCAACTTTTTTGAGTGATTGGCTAAGCCCCTACAATTTAGGGTCACATATTTAGTTTTAAACCTAATATTGGGACATTTTCTCCTCTAAGAGCCCCAACCAAGAATATTTTTTTGCATTCATAATTTCACTATAGGGTTGTTTCTTAGCTAAGGTTATATGTGATTTTATACCCCTATTATAGATATTTGAACATGTTTCTTCAATAAACCCTAGACATCCTTCAACACCTCCAGAAAAGGAAAGACCACCCCTTTCGCTTAGGTGAAGGTTGTATTTGGGTATTTCATACTTTCCACCCTCATGGAAATAAGTTGAGTTATCATCAATAAGGTTGACGGTTTAAACAAACGAAGAAGTATCTTTTCCCACTTGACTATCCAACCTCAACACACTATTAAGATGATAATTATGAGGGTATTTTATACCATAAATATTGGAAATAAAATCGTAGGGGCCCCTTTCTTGATCATCTTAGAGGCCTCATCCCATAACCCAAATTTTAGAGAAGAATAATATAATGATAATTCAAGGGAGCCTAAGGATTTGAGGAATTACTAAGACTTACAAAAGGAATACCCAACGCTTTAGATTCTAACATGTGTGGAACTTGAAGAAATTTCACTGCTTTTGGGCTAAACATAGAAGCTTTTGGAATTTATGAAGGTTTCCCCAATACATTTGAAGTCTCAACCAAATTAGTACGCTCCAAAGGTGGTTGAAGTTCTCCTCTAGCATTATAATTTGCCACCAAACCACTCTTTTTATGGACCCATGTTTGTCTCCATGTGAATGAAATTGTGCACACCAGAAAGCTACACCTTCATAATCTAATATCTACTCACATTCCATAAAGCCTCTTTTCAAATATATCAACTCCACCAAACTCTCATTCAAATCCAAACCCACAAGAATGCGAGAAACTTTAGAATTCTAGAAACACTAAAAGATATATCATCCTCATACAACACACCTAGCAAGTTTCTAATTTCCTTAAAAACATCTTCAAACTAAAATAGTAACAATAAATTTGGTAGATGAATCCAAATCAAGATGCATTCCATTCTCTTAGATCTTGCATCAAATGTTAGTGTCAATGTTTTAGAAGAAAAGGTTTAATTCCCCACTTCTAGTGATAATGGAGGAAAAAACCTAGGCTAAGCAACCTTGAGACAATGAAAGACATTTCGGAAAATAACCCATAAAATGCTCAATCTTTGCTTGCGACCATACTTTTACACTTTTTCCAGCATCCATCCACCCTAGAACTTCCCAACAAGCATCACTCCCACCATTTCCATTACCTCGTGCAAAACACTCTCCCCAATACTAAATTCACCAAATCCTTCTTTTTCTTAACACACTTCAAGCATTTGCAAGCACCACTCCCCTTACTAGCCATCCCATGCCTTATATTCGTGACTGCCCATCATCTCACTCATCTCAATATCCACGTTATTGATAATTAGATTTGCAAAATTATCCCCTAGAGGAGTGCCACACATTAATGTGAGTCTAAATGAAAACAAATAAACCCAGTCTTTGGGGAAACCTACCCAACAAGATAACCTTCATTGGACTAACCTCTACACAAGACTTTCTTATCCTAAGAAACTAAAGAGGTAACAATGAAGAACTATCCACAATGAGGTTTGCAAAAGGAAATACTTGCAACATCAAGTCAAAAGAGCACCTTGATTTTGAAGGATAGAAATAATAATGAACCGATTTATCAAGATTTAACTCCCCTATACCTAATCCATATCGAGACCAATCAATTGAAACTTGTCTAGATTTAAATGTAACTCCACTTAATGCTCTTAGTTGTTGGTTGATGTCCATACCATATGTATGGATCTTATGCTCTATCATACAATAAAGACCCTTGTCATGGCATTTTGTGCCATCTATTTTAAGATTTTTTTTCATAAGGTATATTTTAATATTTTTAACCACATTTGAAACAATTTCCACAATATTAACGTCCAAAGGGAGTCTCTTAATGAATTAAACTCTTTGTGCCTTACCCTAGTGTATTAAGTAAATTATCTTCATTTGAATAAAGATTAAATCCGACTCTAAAGTATCATCTAACAAATCTGCTAAATTCCTCCATCAAACCCTAATCCAACCTACCTTGCATAGTCTTTTATCATCTTATAAAATATACATGAACATATATAGCAAACATATTTGAAAATTCCATTTACTTATACAATTTAAATAAGAATTTTATAATTGTATAGAAACAACTATTTAATAAAACAATATTATCTAATTTTAAATTAAGATAGATTTCCATTTACAATAAAATGGTTGAACCAAAATGCTTCAACTTACAACTAGAATTAAATGTGTGAGTTGATAAGATCCGCTAAAAGATATTGTTAAATAATAATATTGAACATTTATTTTGGTAATTATAAAGATGTTTTGAGTTGCTAAATTTTAATATTTATTTTTCTATTTATTTTTTAAATTAAGTTGAACCTAGGTTGGGGCCAGCTACTTTTTGGTTGGAAGAAGAGGATGCTTATCATTAGGATTGTGCGATGCTTGATGCTTGGTTGAGCCTGAATACCCTTTGAATTGTTTTATTCCCTTAAAGTGGATTCCACTCCTTCACCCTTCTCATGGGGTTTGAACCTATGACTTGGTAAGGACAATTATTTAATAAAATAATATTATCAAATTTTAAATTAATAGAGATTTATGTTTATAATAAAAACATCCCACTAAAATACTTCAACCATAATTAAAATGAGTGAGATAATAAGCTCCACTAAAAATATTGTTAAATAATAATAATAATAATAATAATATATATATATATATATATATATATATATATATATATATATATATATATAGATATATAATGATAGTTATAAATATGCTTTGAGTTAAAAAAATTTAGTTTATATTTTATTAATATTAAGTCTGAATTTTAGTAATTAAAATGAGTGGGATAATAAGCTCCATTAAAAATATTGTTAAATAATAATACTATCTATCTATCTATCTATCTATCTATCTATATTATAAATATATTTTGAGTTAATAATTTTTAATTTACATTTTATTAATATTAAGTCCCAATTTTAGTATTTTTAAAATAAACATGAAATATATTTAAGAAATTTAAATAGTAAAATAATATCAAGAAAAGATAAATAAGAATCAAAGTTCTTTTATCACCCCATCAAATAAATATAAAATTTTATTCATATAAAAAAAGTGAAATAAAAATAATTATATAAAATAATTATTTATTTTTAAATAACATTTATAACCAATATAAAAATAATTAATTTAAAAAAATAAATAATCGTAAATAAAGATTCATGAAATGGAGCTCTTCATCCTAAGTTAGTTAGGAGAGGATATAGATATATTTTCCTTACTAAAACTTGAGAGCATTATGAATTCCAATTTTTTCATTATGAATTCCAATTTTTTTTTTTCCAAAGAAAAAAAGCGAACTTTTTATATATAAAAGATAAAAAGTTACAAGCAGATGCAAAAAAGCATTCAGATCTGTGAGGACTTCTCCCTCAGCGAAGCCAGAGAATGATGCTTCTTCTCTGAGCGAGCCATACTTTTCAAAAGACCTTCAGTTCCCCTGTACCAGGTACAGGTTACTCCCTTTTGGGATCCATGCGTAAGTCTCAGTCTTAGTGAACAGACCATGACTCCAAACACATCATAACAGTTCCATGGGCCTCCTTAAAAGGAAAACAACCCACCCACAAAAAACCGCCCGCAAACTTTGGGCAAAAAGATTGTAGAGTGTAGTTTTCTAGTCCATTACAACAAAAAAGGAAACAGCGACTATATACATGAAAAAGAAAATAAACAAAACAACAGAAAAGAACAGCAGCAACTATGCATAAGGAGGCAGATCCGACACACGGATCTGTTCATGCTCTTTTTCGGTCACTTTCCATATGCCCACAGCCTGCTGTAAACCATCTTTAGATAACTTGTCCGCGGCTTCATTTCTGTCCCTGTAGATGTGTTCAATTGAGAAAGCATTAAAAGACTGTTTTAAGGTCAAGATCTCTTCAAGAAGGGGCCTCAACATATAATTTTGACATCTACTGTTACCATTTACCCACTTCACTACATTCAAAGAATCTCCAAAAACCTGAATTGCGAAGATGTGCCTATGGACTAGCCAACAGAGGAGAAGTTTCAGGGCTGATAGTTCTGCATAGTTATTAGATCCAGTACCAAGACCCACTGAAGCCAATAAAGAATGAGAATCGTTTAAGTGTATGATTATCCCTGCCCTTGCTGAGTTGTTTTGTGAAGCCCCATCAAAGTAGGCCCACGGGGTGCCTGCTCTTATTTGTTCCTCCCTGCTCTGTGTCTTTTTCTTTGAATTCTCTGGCTCAGGGATACTGGAATAAATGGCTGTGCTTTGAATAGCTATAGCTTCTGCTGAGGGGACACTGTCTTGGAAAAGGCTTCTGTTCCTGGCTAACCACACTCCCCAGCATACAATAGGAGGAAGATTTCTCAGGTTCTCCTGTGAAGAATGATTCCACCACTGCTCCCAAGTAGCCAAAATGGACTCCCCTTCCCATCTAAGATGTTTTCTCAATAATTTGTTTACCTCCTCCCACACCCTCTTAGAGAAAGGGCATCCCAAGAAGAGATGAGAAATGGTCTCCGAGTCATCTTTGCATAATGGACATCTTCCAGGCCCTTGTTTGAATCTTGCTTGGAGAACGTCCCAGGTTGGTATCTTTTGTTTTAGCACACACCAGAAGAAAAGTCTGGCTTTTTTAGGACATTTTAATTTCCACAAAGGTTTTGCCCACCAACTTGGGTCCTCCCATCCTTTTTTCGACATTAAGAAAGAGTAACCTGCTTTTGGGGCGTAGGATCCTGAGTCAGCATGAGCCCAGACCAGCTGGTCCGGTCTGTCTCTTATTCTCACATTGGATCTTTCTAATTCTTGAATGAAGGTCTGCCATTCGTTCCACCAAAGAGGGCTGATTTCCAGATCTTCACCCGATTTCCAAGCTTGCCCCCAAATGGTAGACTGCCCTATTTTCTCCACCTGATATAGATGAACAATGCCTTTAGAGTCCAGATGTCTAAGGAGCCCAGGGGCCAAGGCAAAGAGTTCATTGCATCCCACCCAGGGGTCTCTTCCTATCCTTACATTTTCACCATTTCCCACCTGCCAAGCCAGACCTTGCTCAATGACTTTAAAAGCTTCAGTAGTGGCTTTCCATATCACTGAGACATTCCTTCCTTTCTTGTTTTGGTTACGGATCCATTCTTCCATAGGCACCGGGTCTATGTACTTGCGCTTCACAACCCTTGTCCACAAATTCTCAGAAGTTATAAGCCTCCAACCGGATTTGGCTGCTAAGGAGATGCTAAAATCATTGAGATTCTTTATACCCCAGCCACCCCAATCTTTAGGCCTGGCTATCTTATCCCACACAACCCAGGGTAGAACAGAATCCTCCTTAGACCCTGACCAAAGAAACCTACTGCAGAGCTTTTATATCTTATGGAGAGTCCCTTTTGGAATCCATGTCAGAGCTGCCCAAAAGACTGGAATGGCTTGCAGCACTGAATTGACCAAGGTCAATCTGCCTGCCCTAGATAACCACTTGAAACTCCAGTGATTGATCTTTGCTTCAATTTTGGCCACCAGCCAGTTCCAATCCTGCTTTTTGTAAGAATTTGGTTTCAGCCAAAATCCCAGGTACTTGAAAGAAGTCTCCATATTGATAGCCTCAAAGGGGAGAATGGCAGTGATGTGAGAGCATTCCAATCTGCTGAAACCTTCCATTATTAGCTGGGATTTCCTGTAATTTATTTGCATTCCTGTAGCTTTCATGAACAGATCAAGAATATTCTTTAGTTCTCTCAATTCATTCAGGTTTCCATTTGTAAAAAGTAGGATATCATCTACGAAAAGGAGATGAGAAATGAACATATTTACAGCTACTTCCAAACCTTTAATCAAACCTGTTCTTCTTGCCTCCAGGATCAGCCTGCTAAGCCCTTCTGCCACTAGGAGAAAAAGCAGAGGGGATAATGGACATCCTTGTCTCAGTCCCCTTTGCCCTTTGAAAAAGTGAGATGAGGCCCCATTTATTAGGACTGCAAAGCTTACACTGGTTACACAACCCATTACCCAATTTATAAATTCCAGTTTGAAACCCAGATGGGTAAGCAGCATCCTGAGATAAGTCCAGCTGATCCTATCATATGCTTTGGACAAATCTATCTTGATCACAACTCCTTTCTTGATAGATTGTCTTAATCTATGGATTGTCTCCTGTGCTACCCCTATTGCTTCATGAATTTGTCTCCCATCCAAGAAACCGAATTGTTCACTTGAAATATTTCTTGAGAGAACCGGTTTCAAGCGCACAACAATGATTTTTGCTATAATTTTATAAACACAATTACAGAGGGAGATGGGCCTGAAATCTTCAAAAGAATCCGGGTCCTCCTTCTTTGGGATGAGGGCTATAAACGTTGCATTGAAAGGGGAGTAAATCTCACCTTTCCTTCTTGATTCTTCCACAACCCCTGTGAGTTCATCTCCAATTTCATCAAAGAAATGGTTGAACAGTTCAATAGTCCACCCATCCGGTCCAGGGCTTTTATCTTTTGCCATTGATTTTACAACATTTTCAACTTCCTCCTTTGTCACCTCATCCACTAAATGTCCAGCTTCTTCCTCTTCAACAAACCGGGGGAAACATTGGGCTACTCTGATTACCTCTGCTAGAGTGATCCCTCCTGGTTCAGAAAACAGACTCTGGAAATGATTCTTTCCCAGATTAGAGAGTTCCTCAAAAGATGTAGCTTCTCTTCCATCCTGATCCTTCAGTTTCCAGATAGTGTTTGTATTTTTCCTGCCTTTAGCATAGTTGTGGAAGAATTTTGTATTCTCATCTCCAGCCTTCAGCCAAATTGCCCTGCTTTTTAGTCTCCACTCCTCTTCCTTGTCCAGCAGAATCTTGCTCCTTTGTTTTTCTAGCAACAAAATCTTGTCCTTCGATTCCTGATTTACATACCCCTCTGCTTCAGGATCCTCCATAGCTCTAAGCTCAGCATCAATTTTGGACAGCTCCTCATTCTGGCTGATCTTCCTGGCTTTTGCCCATTCAATGGTTGCTTTTTTAAGCCTCTTTAGATTATCCATGAATAGGGCCCCTTTGTTTTCCACCGAAGAGCTGTCCGGGTGTCTCCAAGATTCTTTGAAAAGGTTATTGAAAGACTCCTCCTGTAGCCAGGAGGCATTAAATTTGAAGGGAGTAGCTGGTTTGAGGGGAGGCTTTTGAAGCTCCATTAGGATAGGAAAATGATCAGAATTCCCCCCTTCACCTACCCATTGTCTGAACATTGGAATGTTGGCTGTCATATCTTCACTTATGAGGAAGCGATCCAAGCGCTTTGCCACTCTTCCCTCCCCTGCTCTTCTGTTCCTCCATGTAGGTTTTACTTTGATAAGATTCACATCTATAAGGTTGTGGGATTGAAGAGTATTTGCAAAAAAATCCGAGAGCGGGTCTTCCCTGGCTGAGGGCCCCCAGGCCTCCACATTTCCCATTGAGAAATTTAGATCTCCTCCTAGAATCAGACTTCTATTCTTCAGAAGAGACTTGGATAAGAACATGTTCCAGAAATATTCTCTCCCCTGACAAGGCCCATATACATTTAGAAACAGAATAGGGAAACCAATCTCAGGTGAAAAAGCCTCCAAACCAAGTACATGAGCCATTCCCCAAAGGCTATAGGTCTGCAACCTACCTTCTCGAAATCCAATAGCCAACCCCCCAGAATGCCCCTCAGCATCTAATGCATGGAAAATCCATCCTGGGAAAGAGATTCTGAGAACTGATTCCACCTCTAGACTCTTGCCGAGGGTTTCTTGAAGAAAGAGAATATCCGGATTATAACGAGAGATTAACTCCTTTAGAGCCAGTTTTTTGGGTTTACTGGCTAAACCCCTGCAGTTCCAGGACAAAAGGATCATTTAACAACCTGGTCAGGGGGATTTGCTGCTCTAAGCGCCCCAGGGATGGACATTTGTTTCCCATCAGCAACGTCAAATTTCGCTTTAACCTGTGCTTTTGACAAATTCGATTTTCTACCCCTGCCCTTTCTTTTGGAAGCCTGAGATGTAGAAGGGCCTAATCCTCCAACCGGGTCAGGGGATTCGAGCATTTTACCCGGTCTTTTGTCCAGAGATCTTAGGTTATAGTGACAAGACGGGGTGGACAGGGCAGGGTTCAAACTGTGATGAGGTTCATCTTCGCAATTCAGATCAATGGAGGGTATGGCATCAATAAGATTTTCTATCGATAACTGATCAACTGAGCTATTATTTTTAACAGGAATTTCAACATTTGAAAGATTATCAATCAAACTAGAGAAAGGGGGAGGATTGCAAAGGTCACGTTGCATACCGATTGGTTCCTCCATCTCGACATCAGTTCCTTCAGTTGAAATCTCCACAGCCTTCGTCTCCAGGGGATCTTGAGTCGCTGTGATTTCGGGCTCGACCTTTTTGAATTGACTGACATCCGGGTCCTTTTCGATCTGAGACTCCTCCATATCAGGATCCTTTTGGGTGTCCTCAGGAACGAGCTCCTTCTCCTTCCTCGGTTTTTTTTCCTTTCGCTCACCTTTCTTCTGCGACCTTCTCCTGCGGTTCCCCAAGGGGCAATCCTTAGCCAAATGCCCATATTCATGGCATCTATGACACCTGAAGGGAAGGTGTTCATAGTCCAAAGGCTGCTCAAACACATAGTCCTTGTACTGTAGGTTAATGGATTCCACTAACCCGTCCTTGGGGTTTAGTCGAACAAGAATCCTGGCCATCGCTCTTTCATGAGTGTGAAGGAAAGACATATCGGCTTCAAGGTATGTACCCAGCAAATCCCCTATGGATTTGAACACCGATTCCACCCACAGAAATGGCGGAAGACCGGGGGCTCTAACCCATACTGGAAAATCGTCCACCTTCTCCTTCTTTGCGTCAAATAGTGGCGACCACCTCTTAAACAGGATCGGGCGATTTCCATAAGCCTAGTTTCTCCCTGCTACCCAATCTGCAGCTTCTTTCTTGTCGAATCTGGCCATAAACCAGCCCTTAACCAGACCCGTGACTCTAAATGAACTTGCAGGGGTATCCTTCCATTGGGTCTCTGCCCACTGGTTCAGAGATTTGCCTGACAATTCCATCCCTCTAATTTTACCCACCAGGGTACATTCCGCCACAACTAATGCATCCTCCACCTGGACATCCATGCCGAGGACCAAATTGCCTCCAACCTTCCTCTTTTTTAGGGGTTTTTCCTTCTTGCGTTTACCTCCTGCCTTATCCTGAGCAGGGTCTTCTTCCTCTCCTATCGGGTTTTGGTCTTCATCATCCTTCAGGTCCTGATGTCTAACCTGCCTTGCCGCTTGGGCTTTTGCTGCTAATTCCTCCAGAGAACCCTGGCGGTCCTCATTCGAACCCTTCTTCTCATTTGATCCGGATCCCTGTACCTCTGCTTCCTTCCCAACACTTAGGGCTTCACCGTCCTTCCCAGCCTTCAGATCCTTACTTGTTTCAAAGGTGCATTCTTCAGTGCTCGGACCAGTTTTATGCGTTTCCTTAAATGGTGAGCGCCGAAGTACAGATGGCTGGTTCCTTCCTTTCGATGAAACCCTTCCAGAAACTAAATCCCCTCCAACCGACCTCCATACTCCCTGTTTTGGTTGGAAATTGATGATATCTTCAAGCCCCCCTGACAGGCGAACTGTGCCAGAAGTAAGACTATTTTTGCAACCTTGTGATACAGCTGGAACCTGAATCGGATCATTCTCCGAGAGTACCGGTGCCTGGAAATCCTTCCTACCTTTGAATCTCAGTCCTGCCAAACCCAGCTCTGCCTCTAACTGCTCTTTTGTGCCTTTGGTGCTCCATACGCCTTCTGTAGCCAGTTCAGCGGTTGCATGGCTGCCATCTGACCCGAAAAACTTGACTAGGTTCTGGGCAGTTACCTCTTTTCCCCACACCGACAAAATATCCTCAGGCGCCGGGTCTAGGTCAACAGATTCATTTGGTTTCACCATGGTAATAAAAACAGTAAAAAAGTCGAGACCTGACACCGCTAGCGGCCCGTTACCTGTTGCTGTCTGCCTGGGAACGTCTATCGCCGGCTTACCAGGATAAACAAAACGACAATAGCCAACCTACACCGGATGGTACTAAACCCTTCCGTTTTGGAATAAACCCTGTATTAGCCCTAAAACAACCCTTCAAACAAAACAATACGAAGACTTACCCCGACCTCCGCCTTGAAGTTTCCACCAGCTGTCGCGTCCCGTACCACGACGGAAACTGCCAAGAACCTACCTCGTGCTGTGCTGCCTCAACCTAGGCCATCAGGCCTAGGTTACCCGCGTTCGAAACCCTCTGCCACCGTAGCTCCTTCATCCCCATCCCTCCGAAAATCCTCATGAATTCCAATTTTTTAATATGGAAGTTTTTTTTATATGTGAAACCAACTAGAGTTATATAAACATATTTATTATAAATGTATAATATTTTAAGTGAAATTCAATTAATTCATTCAAATTAATGAAAATGAACTTAAATTATTAATTTTATTTTCTCGATTTTTCTTCTCAACCAAATAGAAAATTTTAATATTAAAATCAACCATAAATGAAATTTTAACAAAAATCATCTTTATAGTTTTAAAAATAATTTTTTTCCTTAAAATAACTCAAAAAATAATAATTTCATCATGGTATAAACCAAACTTTAATAAAAAAAACATCTTTTATAATTTAAAAAATAAATTCTATCCCTAAAAATAAATCCAAAATAAAAAATATAATTTTATCAAAATTCATATTTAAATATAAATATCAAACATAAATATCAAAATTCTTTTTTAAAAAACCTCCAAATTCTTAAATTACCAATATTTACAATATCTTCACCTCCAAAATCAATTGATTACATCAACAATCATTCCCATTAAGTCTACATCATAACAATCACTCCCATTAAGTCTCCATCATGCACAATCATTGCAAAACTAATACATGTGATACCTATCACCATAGAGTTGTTAAAAATAATATTAACAAGGAGCAAAAATAAAATAATTAAAAAAATAAATTTATTAAAAATATTCTTCATTGACATGTGATAAGATACTCTTTTAGATCTTTGTAAACATAATCCTAACCTCTATGGTTATGATGTTTTGAGTGGAAGGAAGCAATTCATTAATTACAACTTCATATTTAAATAGTAATACTCCCTATCACTTTCTCCTTATGGACATTGGTAAAACATTATCTTATATACAAACAAAAGATGTATACAATTGAGCAAGACAAGATTTCAATCATTGCCCTTCAATCATACCAAACATAGAGGTTGGAAAAAGGACTTTGATAAATAGTTAATGCTTTTGGACATCCAAAAATTCCAAAAACAAAACCTCAAATTGAAAATAAAGTGTCCAATTTCCCATAGAATGATAAAATATAAAAAATATAATATAATTATGTTATTAAAAAATACAATCAATCCCAAACTCGGTCATCCTTTATACCCTAATAAAATTGCAAGCCTGGAAAAAATAAGATGATTTCTAGTGAAATCAACATATAGACTTTTCCAAAAACTCCTTTGAAAAAATAATCTATTGAAGGCAAAGCTCATTTCCCTCTAATACCTTTTTTAGAATGATATTATATGTATTTGTACTAAGATATGCAATAACAACTTGGTTCATGAAATCCTAAATCATAACAACCAAACAAAATTTGTAAATTTTATTACGAACTTAAACTCAATTTTTTTTATTTATTATGAATTTAAACTCAAATAAAAATAACTATCTTTCATTTAGTTAACATGTCATCGTAATTGTAAGAATGAAATAAGAAAAGGCATTTAATTCATAAGATGAAAATCTCTTCAAATGGTGAGTTGTCACTGTCTTTGAGGGTGGTTTATATTCATTAAGTTGTCACTGTCTTTGAGGGTGGTTTATATTCATTATCAAGTGTTTTTAGATTTGGAATTGCAAGTCCATAATCTTTATTATTTTGATGAGTTTTTCAAAATATTTTTGTCTTTGGAATTTTTAAAGAAATGTATATAGAATTACTAGTCCTTGCCTCACCAAGCATTCACTTTGTGTCAAAGTGAGTTGAGTTTCAATATTTTTCTAATTTTATTGCAAGTTTAACGAAAGTTTAGAGAAAATGCTTACTATTTATATTTTCCCGTAAATTCAAAAATAATTTTCTGATTTTCTGGTAGTCTTATTTCTATTTTTTGATTGGTTGAGCGAGCTCTGATGGGACATAATTCCCCTAGTGGAAGACATTTTATTTTTGCTATTTGTTAGTGCTTGACAAATAATTTAAAAATTAGAAAAAGGCTAATTTTGTGAGTGACCATTGTGTAGGAGAGTGCTCTGATGCTGATAGTGAGATTGACATTGTTATGCAACTGCATTGCCCAATGATGCCAGAAATGACGCGGTTTCAAGTAGGGGGGTGGTGTCGATTGGACTAAAGTAATCTCCAATTCATTGAAGTTCCTTTCACACAATAATTTTCCTTTCACACTACCTAATTGCACAAAACTCGAAATGGAATTTTGCACGAGAGAGCATTACTTTATTTAAATGTCATATTCATATGAACCAAACGAAACAAAACATTAAAATTAACTATAGCTTTATGCACGTTTATCTAAAGAACATTTTTTTTTTTTAACAAAGTCAGTTACTGGATTTCTATTCCAAAAAAAGAAAAGGAGGGAGACATGCTCCCATTACATCAAGCCAAAATGGGAGAAGGCATCCTGGAAGAGAAACAGAGGGCAAACAATCCTTATCTTCCAAGCTCTTCCCCTTTTGTTTTTGAGGTTACTAATTGCACTATCCTTATAAATACTTACATACTGATTCAACAACAATTTACACCTACATAACATAAAAAACTAGTAGCGGAAAGACTTTGCAGAAAAGAGAAGAATGAGACATTTACAAACAATTTTTGTTGATTGAGGGTTCCTAATGGGACTGAGGCTAGTTCTTACTGCTTTGAACATTAGAGTTTTCTCCTTTCTGATTAATACGTAATCTCTTTCAAATAATTGATCATATCCTCCAAATTCCTACACTTTTGTTTTAGCACAGACGTTTCTTTCCCCACTCTTCCATTTGTCTCTTTAGGAAGGAATTCTCATATTTTGCTTCAAATTTGCAGTATTTGACTGTTTCTCAGACTTTCTCAATCATGAATTTGTTAGCTCGACAGAATGCACAGTTTTCACACTTTGGAACATCTGCAAGCGGGTTCCATTCCATTTTTCCTGAAGGAAGAAGGCCACCGATCCAACAGAGAATAGAAGGGGAAATAAGAAACATAGAGAAGAAACAAAAACAACCTCTAGAAAGTCCTGTGAAGACCCACAACTTCCAGAGAGAGGGAAATCGTGCTCCAAAAGTAGAAGCCACAAGAGCCGTGAAAAGGCTAAATAATCTGGGAGGCGGGGGCCACCAGAGCTGTGCGGTGGCGAGGGCAACAGGAGATTCGTGAAGGAAAAATGTTTTGGGAAGCCGCCTCTAGAGTTGCGTGAAGGCGTGGGCCACTAGAGCTGCGCGAAGGCAATAGGATTAGGAAAACAACCACTAGAGCTGCGCTAAGGAGAGAGACGAGGCTAAAACAGAGAAGATAAGCTCAATCCTCAAAGGGGCGCAACGACATATACAAGAAAATAGATTATAACTTCTGAGACAAAGGGGAAAGAAAGGGAGGGTGAAGATGGAAGAGATAAAATAAGAGCGAAGGGGGAGAATATATTGTTGTGCAGCATGCCACATCAGGGAAGAGAACATTAGCATTTCACGGGAAGCTTGAGTAGTTGCAGTTCACTTGATAGCCATAGACTGACTATCTTGTCTGTTCTTGGGGATTTCCTGATCTTTTGAGATCTAACCATTCGAGGTGAAGTGACTGTTGCCCACCTTGAAGTTCTCTCTTTGATTGCTATTCTCTGAACATTGAGGTGAGAGATCTTATGAAATCGGTTTCTGAGCAATCACATTATCAATTCTATATTCTCCCATAGGATGGTTGACAACCAGATTAGCCTGTATCTCGGCGGTACGATTATTTTCTCTAAGGATATGCTTGAAGGTGACTTCACCTAGAAATTGCAAACTTTTTCCCACCTTTTTTTTTATTTGTCTCAGAGCCTTATTCTTGGGGCTTCTACTTTCCACCATTGATTGGATTATTATTGAAGAGTCCCCCATTATGATTGGATTCTTCATACTTCACTGCCTTAAGATTTCCATTCCTAAGAGGAGGTCATATAATTTTTCCCTATTGTTGGATAGTTATCCTAATCCCCATTCATAAGTAATAGGATTTTTCCCTCCTGGGTTGAAAAGTATACCTCCCGCTCCAGCCTTACCTGGGTTGGACTTAGAAGCACCATCAAACAGTAAGAAAGTCCTATTTAAATTTTTTTCCATGTTTTTAACTCCTCTTTTTTAATTCTGATTTTCCAATTCTGCATGCTATTAGGAGATTTGCTGATGTTTATTTTTTGTTGCTTGCTCATCGCAAAGTCAACCCAGACTCTTTCCTCGTGCTGCATGTGTTTGACATCTATTGATTTAACTCCTTTAGAGTTTATGAATTCAGATGACATGCTCCAAGTTTTAGCTAGGAATGTTCTAGTATTTGGGGTGCGATCTTTAAAGATCCTTTGGTTTCTTACTAACCAAATTTTCCAACACATAAATGAGGGAAAACTCAACCAATATATTTTTACTGTTTCCTTATTTTTGAAGGAATATGGGTATTTTTTTCCCCAGGTTGATAAAATTTCATGTAAAGGCAGCGATTGTAGAATACTAACCTCCAAGGGACTAACTAAGCATTTCCAACAGGCCCAAGAAAAGGGGTGTCCCACAAAGAGATGTTGAATATTTTCTTCACTTCCTTGACACATAGCACAACATGATGGGCCTTCATATCCTTTCTTTTTAATATCATCAACGGTCAATATTTTTCCTTTGAGTAGCGTCCACCTGAAAACTTTGATTTTTGGCAGTGTTTCAATTTTCCGTGCCTCTCTCCAGTAATCCCAGTCTCGATTTCCATGTTGCTGTAAGATAGCATATCTAGGTTTGACTGAGAAATCCCCTCCATTAGGATCCCATCGAAGGGAATCTTTTGAGTCTAGACTTAGTGGAGTAGCCCCCTTAAGATGTGAGATTAGGGACTTCCACTGAGGGACAAGGCCATGAGGGAGGTTGAGAATCTTCCAATCTCCACATTCTCCATCTCTCCAAAGAGATATGTCATGCAGAGTAATGATCCCTTTTGTTTTCATCCATCTTCTCAGATCCTAAATATTTTTTTGGCAGCTATAGGTTGATTTCCCATTATTATATCCTTCCATATTTTGATGAGTTTACCATTACCAAGGATCTTAAAAGAGTTCTCTTTGATGAGGGAAACATTTTTTTTGATTAGATTCCAGACCTGGGAGTAGGGCGTAATTGGATAAAATTTTCTTAATAAGAGGGTTTTATTGTGGTTCATGTATTTTTCTTCCAGGATTTTCTTCCACCAGATGCTCTCTCTTGTTATAAATCTCCATGTTATTTTTTCTCCTAGAGCCAAGTTCATTATCCCTGGGAGTCTTTTTACCAACCTACCTTTCTCATATGACACAGTTACTTCATCCATTTCACAAGGCTTTGCTTCTTTGTCTCCACTTTACCTCATTGCCATAGGAACCCCCTGATTACTAGCTCAATTTGTTTTTATATACTTGTCAGTGCTAGTATTGCTGCATACTGGTAAATTGGGAGAGCTGTGAGTACAACCTTAATTAGTATCACCCTTCCTGCCATATTGAGCCAGATCATACCCCAATTATGTACTTTTTGTTTCATTTTCTCAATGTACTTATTCCATATCTCGGTCTTCAATTTTTCTTTTGAGATAGGGAGTCCAAGATATTGGAAATGGCCCCATTTTTCTTGAAATGGGATTTCTAGAACTTTTGAGATTTTTTGGAGAGTACGAGATGGTGTGTCCCATACAAATATTATGCATTTATGATCATTTAGTAGTCCTATAGAGGCTTCCAAAATAATATTTAGTACCTTTTTTATTCTTCTTGCCATTATGCAGAGGCCCCTCCCATGACCAAGGTGTCATCTTACAAATAGGGAGTGGTTTATGCTTTTAACTTAAGGAGAGATTGAGAATCCTGTGATAGTCCTATCTTGTCTGCATTTCTCAAGAATTCTACTCAGTGAGTCCGCCATTATGATATATAAGAAAGGAGAGAGAGGGCAGCCTTGGTGAATCCCCCTTGTGCTTTGAAAATATTCACTTGGTCTTCCATTGACCAATGGTGCAATCCAAGGACCCATAATACATGATTTTATTATATCTATTGCCTTTTTTGAGAAACCAAATCTCTGTAGGACAACAACAAGAAAACCCAGGTTGACCCTATCAAAAGCATTAGCCATGTCAAGATTGACAATCATTCCTTTTTATTTTTTCATAAGGCTAGAGTGCAAGGCTTCTTGCACTATTAGAATGTTGTCAAGGATTTTTCTTTTTGGGACAAATCCTCCTTGGTTTTCTGATTATTTATGGAAGCAATACTTTTATCCTGTTTGCCAGAATATTTGTTATGATTTTGTAGAGGAGTTACATAGAGAAATGGGTTTGAATCTACGAAATGAGTTAGAATTTGAATCTTTTGGAACAAGGGCAAGGAAGGAAGAGTTTGTGAATCCTCCAACCTTGAATTTCCCAAAAACATTTTTGATCATTCTTATCAAATCTTTTTTAATAATGATCCAATTGTTTTTATATAAGGAAATAGGGAACCCATCTGGGCCTTGGGCCTTATCTGGATGCAAATCCAAAACAACAACTGCAACTTGCTTTTATTCAACTGCTCTTGTGAGTTCATTGTTTTCTGGTTCACTGATCTTCCTGGGAATATGTTGAAGATAATATTCATACTTGTTATTTGATGCTGGGCATGATAATAGATTTTTATAGTTTCTATAAGCCTCCTTCTTTATTTCCTCTTGACCTCTGACTTCTTTGCCTTCATTATCTTTTATGTTGTCTATTTGGTTTTGATTTCTTCTTATCCTAGCCGCATTATGGAAGAACGTTGTGTTCTTATCTCCTTCTTTGAGCCATACAATTCACTATTTTAGCAGCCACTCTTCTTCTTCCTTTCTGTTCTTTCTATACATCTCTCAATACGTTTGTTTTTCCTGCCATATGTTCTCCTGTGTTTCCTCTTGCTGCTCTTTTTACACCTGGATTCTATCAATTTTTTAATGTTATTTCTAGCTTTCTTTTTTTGTGTTTCTAGTTGATTGATCCTTGCCCAATGTTTTAGCTTTGTCCTTAGGGATTTTAATTTAGTTTCCCAAGCATATCTAGGAGAGCCAGTAATTGGATTTGTCCATACTTCAACAATGATTTTTTTTACTTCTTCACTGTCATTCCAAGTGGAGCTGAATCTGAAAAGAACTAGGCCGAGATTTTCTAACTTCCTAAGGGTGAGATCCACCAGTTTGTGATTTAATGCTATATTGTGGATGGTTTTGGATTTTATCTCACTAAAGGCATTGGAAACTTTGTCTTGTATTAGAAATCTATCTAACCTTTCCTTTATGTTGTTTTTCCCAATTCTTTTGTTGCTCCATGTATACTTTCCATTACTAGGAGGCATGTCCATTAATTTGCATGCTTCCATAATAGATTTTAACATTTCCCTATATGGATCAGCATTGTATATTCCCCCAAATTTCTCCTCTGCGCTCAATACTAGATTGAGATCTCATCCTATGATTATGCCTTTAATTTGGTCCTGCATAAGATAATTTTTTAAGGTGGACTAGCAGACTTCCTTATCCCTGTAATGGTTTGGGGCATAAATATTTATAATACAATATTTCTCTTTTTTTGTTTTATTTTTTCAAGTCTGTTTTTATCCAGTGCAACTCTTTTTTTGCTAAATGAGCTCCCAATTTTTGGTTTTCCATAGTGTACATATTCCTCCTGAGGCTCTGGTCACTGGAATTGAGGTTCCTTGATAATTTTTTGTTTTTTGTATCATTGTTTCCATTTCCTTTTCATTTGTCTTTGTATCCTGAATCATAAAGATATTTGGTTTCTCTAAAGTTATTAAATCTTTCATTGCCTTAATTTTTGGCATACTTCCCATTCCTTTGCAATTCCAGGAGACTATATTCATTATCACTTGAGGTTATGGGTATAGGGACCTTTATCTCTATTAGGGTGGGTGATTTTATCCTTATTTTTTTCCAAGAAATTATATAGAGGTTGTTGGGTTTCCAAAGCCATTTCCTTTGCCACAACTTCATCTCTTATTTCTTTGTTGGTTTTTCTGCCCGCCCTTTTAGGGTGGTCGAGAGAGGAGAGGAGCTCTTTGGAGAGGGTACGAGGGATTATTCGGTCGAAGGAGGAGGGGTGAGGTCTTTGGGAGGGGATAGGCAAGGAAGGGAAGGGGTTTGAGGGGAAGGTTAGAAGAGGGGGAGAAGAAGGGGGATGGGAGAGGAGATCAAGGTCTGCAAGGGAGCCAAAGACCAAAATATTCGATAAGGGGGGAGGGATAGAAGACAGAGGGAGGGGGGCAGAGGGAGAGAGGGGGTCTTTAGATGAAATAAGACTGGAAGGAGAGGATGACGGGGAGAGGGGGAGGGGGCAGGGTCAAGGGAGGGAGAATGGAAACTGAAGAGGGCTGGGAAGATGATTTATTTGATATATTTTTCTTTTTGACTTGTTCCCATTTTGGTTCTTGGTTTTCTGTTTCTTGTTTTTTAGCACATCTGTTTGCAAAATGACCATATTCGTGACATACCTTGCATTTGAAATAATTTTTTTCATAATCTAGCTGTTGGATGTGAACCTAACTATCGACTTTGAAATTGACTACTTCTGGTAGTCCTTTCCCCAAATCAACTTCCACACATATTCTTGTGTAGGCATTCATGTTTTCCTTTGGCTCACTTCTATCAATATATTTCCCCATTGTGTTTCCTATTGCCTTAACATAGTAATCTCCCCAACAATGTAGAGGAATATGTGGGAGCCTTACGCACACTGGAACTGCATTCGACATGTCCAACTCTAGATCGAAGTTTGGGGTCCATCTATTTAAATAAATCCCTCTTGAGTCCATGAAATACGGTCCATTTTTGAAGATTAAGTCTCTATCCTCTTTTGTTTCAAAATGGAAGGTGAAATAACCTCTTCCACAAAATCTAATCGAGATTTTCCCCAAGATGGAGGAGGCCCAGTTTCTTTCCACCCATTTGAGAACCGATCGGGGAGAGGGCTAGAGCCTAGTAAATTGACTGACCAACCCATGCTCAGAAAGAGACAGAGCTGCGCATCGAGGGAGGGAAGGGGGGAGGATAATTTTAGGGATTTCATCAATCTTCTTCACAAACTTGGAAATTGAAGGCCTAGTTCGAGACGGTCCGAGGGAAGAGATCAGAGAGGCAAAAGTTGTTGTGTTTTCACCCATCTGGGCAGAAGATTCAGGAAGTGGAGCAGAGATCGTTCCACCCTCCTGGGGAGATTCTAGAAGGGCCATCACAGGCCAGCCATGGGATAGCAGGCCTCGGGAGCAGGAGGTCCCGGGAACCAAGAGAGGAAGGCACGCACAGGGTTTGAAAATGCCAAGGCGGGAAACTCATCGCAACACACTATCTAAAGAACATTTTACAAGAAGTAATTTTTTTATTTATTATAAAAATCATGGAATTATATTTTATTTTCAAGCATCAACTCTAAAAAGATTATTATGCTGAAGGAAGTTCAATGTGTGTAGGTCCGCACAATGAGTTGAACTTTTGCACATTGAACTTCCTCCGCACTACCTGCTTGCATGAAACTCAAAATTGAATTTTGCATAGAGGACATTAGTTTATTTATATGCCATATTCATATAAACCAAACAAAACAAAACATTAAAATTAACTAAAATAAAAATATCTAATGAGCCTTTATAACTTATGCATGTTTATCTAAAGATCATTTTACAATACAATACTAATTACTTTAAAACATGATAACTAATATCAACAGGTTTATTTGTACACTTTGTTTTACATGTAGGATTAATAAAAGTTGCAACTATAATTTTTTTTTTTTTTCTATTATAAAATTTGCGGACTCATCTTTTTTGTAAGCGTTAACTCCAAAAATATTATTGTGCGGAATGAAGTTCAATGTGCGGAGGTTTGCACAATGAACTGATCTTCTATACATTGAACTTCCTTCCTCACAATAATCTTCCTTTCACACTACTTGCTTGCACGAAACTCAAAATGAAATTTCGCACGAGAGAAAATTAATTTATTTAAATGCCATATTCATATGAACCAAACAAAAAAAAGCATTAAAATTAACTATAACTTTATGCATGTTTATCTAAAAATAATTTTACAACATGTAAAAGTTATTTTTCTATATAAAAATCGCAGACTTATCTTTTTTTGCAAGCGTCAACTCTGAAAAGATTATTGTACTGAAGGAAGTTCAATGTGCGAAGGTCTACACAATGAGATGAACTTCCTCACATTGAACTTCCTTCCGCACAATAATCTTCCTTCCGAACTACCTGCTTGCATGAAACTCGAAATGGAATTTTTCAAGAGAGAGCATTACTTTATTTAAATGTCATATTCATATGAACGAAACGAAACAAAACCTTAAAATTAACTGAAGTAAAAGTATCTAATTAATCTTTATAACTTTAAGCACATTTATCTAAAGAACATTTTACAATACAATAATAATTACTTTTACAATAATTACTATAAACCATGATAGCACTAATATCAACAAGTTTATTTGTACACTTTCTTTTACATGTATGATTAATAAAAGATGCAATCAGTAAAAGTTATTTTTCTATTATAAAAATCATGGGCTTATTTTTTTGCAAGCATCAACACCAAAAATATTGTTGTGCAGGAGGAAGTTTAATGTGTGAAGGTCCACACAACAAGATGAACTTATGCACAATGAACTTCCTTTTGCACAATAATATTCATTTCGCACTACCTACTTGCACGAAACTCAAAATGGATTTTTTCAAGAGAGGGCATTACTTTATTTAAATGCCATATTCATATGAACCAAATGAAACAAAACATTCAAATTAACTATAAATTTTTGCATGTTTATCTAAAGAACATTTTACTAGAAGTAAAAGTTAATTTTCTATTATAAAAATCATGGACATATCTTTTTTTTGGCAACCATCTACTCCAAAAATATTATTGTGCTGAAGAAAGTTTAATGTGTGGAGGTCCGCACAATGAACTGGACTACTACACATTGAAATTCCTTTCGCACAATTGTAGGTTTTAACCCTGTACAGAAATTACCTGCATATGAATTCTTAAACAAAGAAAATAAACAATGCGAGAGCATAACCCATAAAACACATATGCACAGAGATTTTTCCCTGGATCCCAAAACCGGGACTACCAGCTTGATTTTTCATTATGTTCCTTTCAATGTTACAATACATATTTATACATGCCGAAGCATCCAATACCATGGACCGAAAACCATCGCGTCCAATACCATGGACCGAAAACCATCGCGTCCAAAAAACATGTGCGAAAATCATGCACAAAACCATAGGTGGGTCCGCCCAACCTAACATATGGTCCAAAACCAAAATTTTCCGGGGCGCTGCCCCAGACCCCATAAAGTGGGGTTATGGGTGCCCTCCAAACCCCCTATTAACTACGTGGAAAGAATATAACACAACCCAACAATCTCCCACTTGTTGTTTTCTTTCCACAGGGGGCCACATGAGAGCTTAGTCATTTTTTCAGCCCTGAGATTCCCATTGCTTCTCTACACCAAGAGAACTTCTCAGAGCTCACAGATTTTGTCAATGCATCTGCAGTATTCTTCAAAGTGTCCACCTTTACTAGCAACACCTTTCTGTCTTCTATCATATCCCTCACAAAGTGATACTGAACATCAATGTGCTTTGTCTTTGAATGATAAGCAGGGTTGTTTGCCAAGAAAATTGCACTTTGGCTGTCACAGTCTATTCTTATAGCTCCCTGTACTAACCCCATACTTGAACACAATCTCTGCAACCAAATTGCTTCCTTGCTTGCATGAGTGGCTGCCATGTATTCTGCCTTTGTAGTTGATAGTGCCACTACAGATTGTTTCTTACTCATCCAACTGACTGCACCTCCAAATAGGTTAAACACATACCCACTTGTAGATCTTCTATGATCCAGATCTCTAGCCCAGTCTGCATCAACAAAGCCATGAATATCCAACACTCTGTCCAATCCTGGTCTTCCTTGGTAGCACAAACCATAATCACTAGTGCCACGGAAATACCTGAAAACCCGCTTCACTGCTGTCCAGTGCTCCTTCCCAGGTTTTGACATAAACCTGCTCAATACTCCCACTGCATGTGCAATGTCTGGTCTAGTATAGACCATTGCATACATCAGGCTACCCACTGCACTTGCATATGGAACACGGGACATGTCCTATTCCTCTTCTTGTGTCTTGGGACACTGTTCAACGGATAACCTCACACCTACAGGAATAGGAACCTTCACCGGTTTACTATCCTGCATATTAAACCTCTGGAGTATTGTCTCGACATACTTCCTTTGGTTTAACCAGAGCTTCCTCTTTGACCGATCTCATTTAATTTCCATTCCCAAAATATAGTTTGCAGCACCAAGATCTTTCATGTCGAATTTGGAGGACAATTGGGTCTTCAAATCCTGGATAATATCTTTGTCATTTCCAACCAGCAACATATCATCCACATACAAGACCAGATAAATAATACGGTCACCAATTAATTTAAAATACACACAATGATCTGCTTTGCTTCTGGTGAAGCCAAGTCCCCGTATAAATGTATCAAATTTCTGATACCACATCCTTGGTGACTGTTTTAACCCATACAGAGACTTCTTTAACTTGCATACCAGTTCTTTCTTACCCTTCACCGCAAAGCCTTCAGGTTGCTTCATGTAGATTTCCTCTTCCAAATCCCCGTGAAGAAATGTTGTCTTCACATCCATCTGTTCTACCTCAAAATCAAAAGCAGCAGCAACAGATAAAAGTAATCTAATAGAAGTTACCTTGGCAACAGGAGAAAAAATATCACCAAAATCAATTCCCGGCACCTGGGAATAACATTTTGCTACCAACCGAGCTTTGTATTTCTCCACCTTTCCTTCTGCATTTGTCTTCTTCTTGAACACCCATTTTCTGCCAATGGGTTTCCTTCTAGCCGGCAACTCCACCAGATCCCAAGCCTCATTTTTGTGCAAAGATGCCATTTCATCGACCATGGCCTCTTTCCAGAGTTTTCCATCCTCTGAATCCACTGCTTCCTTCACAGTTCTGGGATCATTATCAGTAACAGACAAAGCAAAATTTGAACTGAAAGCAGATGGACTATACCTTTCTGGCTGCCTTCTTTCTTGAACTGATCTTCTCACAGCCGGAGTTTGTGGCTCTTCATCTTCTGATTCCTCCTCTGCTGCAGAGTCTGATTCTTCCTCCTTTGGCTCAAACTCTATCTTCTCAGGTTCCTTTGGTTGGACTTCATGTTGAATAACATCTTTTACCTCTCTGAACAACACATCTCGGCTATACACAACCTTCCGTGTGACTGGGTTCTAAAGCTTATAACCCTTTAAACCATCCTTATACCCAATAAAGATGCACTTTTCAGATTTACTATCCAACTTGGTTCGTTTCTCCTTTGGAACATGTACATATGCATCACATCCAAATACCCTTAGATGTGAAAGAGAGGGTTTCTTACCAGTCCATACTTCTTGTGGAGTCTTATCCTCCAACGCTGATGAAGGTGATCTGTTGATCAGGTAACATGCAGTATCCACCGCCTCTGCCTAGAATTCCTGTCCTAACCCGACACCACTGAGCATGCTTCTTGCCCTTTCCATCAACGTCTTGTTCATTCTTTCTGCGACTCCATTTTGCTGAGGTGTATATGGAGTAGTCTTCTGCCGTGCTATACCACACTTCTTACAAAATTCTTCAAATTCCTTGCTGCAAAATTCTCCACCGTTATTTGTCCTTAGCACCTTTATCTTCTTCTCTGTCTGATTTTCCACCAGAGCCTTAAATTCTTTAAACCTGTCAAAGACTTCAGATTTCTTCTTAAGAAAATATATCCATGTATTCCTTGAGAAGTCATCTATGAATGATACATAGTACACAGACTTACCCAGTGATGGAACCTTCACAGGTCCAAACACATCACTGTGCACAAACTCTAATATCTGTTTCGTCCTCTTACCACCAGAGGGGAAACTCACCCGATTCTGCTTCCCATATACACACTTTTCACAGAAATCAAAATCCAGAGAGCTATTATTCATACCTTCTACCATACCTTTACCATGAAGTATTCGAAGGCCCTTCTCTCCAATATGTCCAAGCCTTTGATGCCACAACATGGTCTTCTCTCCAGAGACCACTAGATTCTCTACTCCATTTTTAGGAACCATAGAACTATTGCACCCATCAACAACAGTGCTACCTTGCAGCTTGTACAGAGTTCCAATCCTAACTCCCCACATTAATATCAGTGCTCCTCGAACCATCTTGCAGGTATCTTTCTCGAACAACGTCTTTACACCTGCATCATCCAACTTGCTTACAGAAATCAGATTTCTGGCCAATGCAGGAATATGTAGAACACCCAGAAGTGTTATAACCCTTCCACCTTGCAACTTCAACTTTACTTTTCCCCGACCAATGATTCTAGCCTTCCTATCATCTCCTAAGAAGACATCACCACCATCGTATTTCTCATACTCGCAAAACCACTCTCTATGGGGAGTGGAGTGAAAGGATGCACCTGAGTCAATCAACCATGCCTCATGATCTACATGTGTACTTGAAGAAGCCAAGTACACATCCCCACCTTCATTTGAGGTGGTTTTCGCCTCTGCAGAAGGAGCATCATCAGATCCCTTTCCTTTATCAGGAGCTTTAGATTTACAATCCCTTCTGAAGTGCCCTTCCTTTCCGCATTTCCAGCACACCACCTTTGTAGGTTTTCCTGGAGATTTAGATCTCCCTCTAGATTTAGATCTCCCACTCGATGACTTATTTTTGTTTCTGTTCTAGGACCGTCCTCGTACAGACAAGGCAGCACCATTCTGGTTGTCCATATTTTTCCGTCTCATCTCCTCCGTCAGCAAGGCTGAGACTATTTCATCAAACTGCAAAGCAGTTGCATTGCTACCTATTGCAATAACCAGACTATCCCACGAATCTGGTAGAGAACACAACAGACTGATGCACTTATCTTCATCTGAAATTTTAATATCAACAGATAATAACTGACTTACCACAGTATTAAACGCATTCAGATGCTTTGTCACCGAGTCTCCATCTTTCATCCTCAGGTTATACAGCTTTTCCGCAGGAACAGTTTATTCACCAGAGACTTAGATTGGTACAAAGTCCCTAACTTGACCCACAAAGCCTTTGCCGTAGCTTCCCCTGATACATTCAGCAATACTGAATCCGAGACACACAATCGTATTGTGCTCTTTGCCTTCCGATCCAACTTCTTCCATTCTTCATCGGTCACTCCCGATGGTTTAGTACCCGGATCTACCGCGATCCACTGATCTTTATCCACCAACAGATCCTCCATCTTGAGTTTCCACAACTCAAAATTCTGACCATTGAACTTCTCAATCTCTATCTTTCCACTGCTCGCCATCTTCTTTCACCACCAGAATCGATCTCGCAGATCTCCCACTGAACAGGGTCTACCACAGGCCCGAGCGAAACCCCTCAACAACAAAGGCGTCCCCTTGAAGCCAAAACAGCTCTGATACCAAATGTAGGTTTTAACCCTGTACAGAAATTACCTGCATACAATTTCTTAAACAAAGAAAATAAACAATGCGAGAGGATAACCCATAAAACACATATGCACTGAGATTTTTCCCTGGATCCCAAAACCGGGACTACCAGCTTGATTTTTCATTATGTTCCTTTCAATGTTACAATACATATTTATACATGTCGAAGCATCCAATACCATGGACCGAAAACCATCGCATCCAAAAACATGTGCGAAAATCATGCACAAAACCATAGGTGGGTCCGCCCAACCTAACATATGGTCCAAAACCAAAATTTTCCGGGGCGCTGCCTTGGACCCCATAAAGTGGGGTTACGGGTGCCCTTCAAACCTCCTATTAACTACGTGGAAAGAATATAACACAACCCAACAACAATAATCTTCCTTTCGCACTACTTGTGCACAAAACTCGAAATGAAATTTTGCACGAAAGAGCATTACTTTTTTTAAATACCATATTCATATGAACCAAACAAAACAAAACATTAAAATTAACTAAAGTAAAAGTATCTAATGAACCTTTATAACTTTATGCATGTTTATCTAAAGAACATTTTACAATACAATAATAATTACTTTTACAATAATTTCTCTAAACCATAATAACAATAATATCAATAATTTTATTTATACACTTTGTTTTACATGTAGGATTAATAAAAGCTGCAACAAATAAAAGTTATTTTTCTATTATTAAAATCGTGGACTTATCTTTTTTCACAAGAATCAACTCCGAAAAGATTATTGTGTGGAAGGATGTTCAATGTGTGGAGGCCTGCACAATGAGTTGAACTTATGCACATTGAAATTCCTTCCGCACAATAATCTTCCTTCCCCACTACCTGTTTGCATAAAACTCGAAATGGAATTTTGCACAAGGGAGAATTAATTTATTTAAATTCCATATTCATCTTAACGAAACGAAAAAAAAAAACATTAAAATAAACTAAAGTAAAATTATCTAATCAACCTTTATAACTGTTGATGGTGTTGGATTCCACGAGCAATAGGGGTCTCCCTGATGTGAAGCCCCAATTAGACCTCAGACTATTTGGAGTAGGGGCCCCATTTAAAGTATTGACGCGATCACCATAACTCAAGGTTTTTTGCACATAACCTTTGAAAACATCTAAAGAATAGACTTACAACATTCATGATACATGCATGAAAGAGTGCTGGCTCAACAAGCTTTTGATAATTGATAGAAAGATCCAAGTACACAATTACAATGGTGAGAAAATAGCTCCATTAGTGGAACATTAAGTCACTTCTTTCTTCTCCAAGGAAATATCTTCTCTCCTAGGGCAAGCTAGAGAAGCAAAAGCTCTCTCTCCAAATTCTAAGCCTTCGAAATCCATTTTCTTGAGTTATGAGGTTTCTTTTATAACAAGAGGAATGAACTTTCATATCCCCTATGACTCTTGAGTTTCCCTCATGACTCTTGGATTCCTAAGTGACCTTTGAACTTCTATTGACTCTTTGGTCCACATGTGACTTTTCATATTCAACACATGACACTTGGACTTCCATACATTTACATTTTTTCATTTTCTTGAAAATACATAATTAAATTCCACATCTTGTCGCAAAGTACATGGACATCATATGACTATGTGATGACACTTTAAGAGGCCGTGAGTTGGCCACTATGACATAAGACTTCATTGTGATGTATCCATGTCATGTGGCTCTCCTTGATGCTAAGTATTGTATGATAGATTTGATTTTTACTCCATCTTCACCTTCCAAAGGTTCTTGGATAGGTATTGGAATCTTCTGAGTTATCATGAAATGTTATCACTCTGTCATGGTCCAAGATTTCTTCATGTCTTCATGATGGTTCTTCTTTGCGATTCTTCTCTGCAAGTGCTTCTTTTTTTCTTCTCCTTGACATATTACTTGAGCATCATCTTTTCCTATTTAGGAGTTACACTTTCCAATGAATTTCATTCATGAAAAGGTAAGATCAGTTCAGAAATCAACTATCCTATCTCTACTTTTCTCATGGAAGAAGCTGATTGTGATGGGCCTATGTGAGAGCTAAGATGGAGATGCTTACTGGGGATTTCTTAGTTGATCTCGACAGTGGTTGAAGGAAGGAACCATACTCACTGGAAATGTGAAATGCACTATAAGGAGGGGCTCTTTAGGTTCTAACACATTGGGAAAGTGCAAGAGACAAAGTTGATGAGCCCGTTGATTGAAACTGCATATTGCGTAGTGATAAGGGGAGAGGGAGACAATGACTGCATAAGTGAGCTTCATAGTGATTGAGGGAAGTCCTCACTGTGTACTGGAACTATGCAATGCACATAATAGGCCAAGTAGGACAAGATGACTGTGCAGTGGGGGATTCCAACCAACATAGGAACAAGACTAGGCATTGCAACTATGCAATGCACAATGCTTGAAGGACAAACTCCTATTCTTACGTAGTTGAGGGTTGCAGTGGCTCAAACATGGAATGAATTTCCATTAGAAATGTGTAATGTGCTAATGAAGGCTCATTTGAAGGGAAGATTGCACAGTTGGCTGAGGCAACCAACAGAAAGACAAATCACCTTGCAAGGAAGATTCTCATTGCACTGTGAAGGAAGGAGGACCATTGCATTGCGTAGTTTGTTTTTTCAAGTGGGTGGGGGAGGTCCTTGATGTTAACTATAAGTTCTCCATGCGCTATGTAAGGAAAAAATGATCAAGGCTCAATGAAGTGAGTCAGTGCAAGCAACAAGGGTTAATGACCATGCCTTGAAGGTGCTCAATGTGCAATCATAGGAGCTAACTTTGAGAAGGACAAGTGCCCAAGTCTAGGAGGTCAAGATTTGAGAAATTAGGCTCATGAATAGGAAATTATCATCACCTGGTGAGAGATTAATTCTTTCATAACTTGCACTAGGTAGGAGGACCAAGAAGAGTTCCAAAATGGCTAAGTGTGGGATCAGTAGAGTAAGAAAGGGAAAAACATTCAAACGAGACTAAAACATAGATCATACCATTGAATTACATTAATACAAGCTAGGGGAATGCACAGGGATTATGAACAACAACCACATCTTGAAATGACAACAAAGTGACTTATTTCTAAGTACAATAGTTGAAACCTAGAATTGTGACACTTAAAACACAAGTTGCAAAAGAAGTGTCAATTATGACTAGAAAGTGCGCCAAAATGTAGGAATGTGTCTAGTGCATATTATTATGATATATAAGACCATATAATGCAAAATATTGTGCTAGAGATGCCTCTAGCGATGTGTGAAGGTGCAACACATACATGAGTTGAAATAGTTAAAAGAGACACTTGCGATAGTAAGAAAAAGTGAAAACGATACTTGCAAGAGCTAAAGAAAGTGAAAAAGACACATGCCAGAGTGAAGATAAAGTGAAATGGAAACTTGTTAAAGTGAAAAGAAAAAAAATGACAACCATGAAAGTGAAAGTGACACTTGTGAAAGAAAAGGTGCGCAAAAGCGACAATTGAGAAAACTCACTGGAATGATGACAAAATTGCAACCAAAAGTGAAAGAGGTTGTCAGATGATGTTGCACATTGATTATCAACATAGGTTTCAAAATGAACTATGCTTATGGACTATGCAGTTACTGTCAATAGTGATTGCACAAACCTTACTTTCAAGAGCTATGCAATGGCTTTCTACGATTGAATATAAAGAAGTGCATGTATGAGTTTACTAAGGACTGAGCATGTGTGAGGAAGTGAAATTGACACTTAGAATTTGAGAAGAAGGTGAGCACTTTGAAAACATCAACCGACCATGAAGTTACCAAGGACCAAAAAATCACAAGATCCGTAGTAGGCTCCAAAATTCAAGTGTAGGAAATTTTTTGGAGGGTGTTTGAAGCAACATCAACACTTGGCGACATACTGGTAGAACTCCAACTTCTTTATTTAGGTTTCACCCTTAAGTGAAAGGTATCATTCTTTTAGAAAGTATTGATTCATGATATGGATTACCTTGGCTTCCCCATTTGACTCAGTTATATGATGTAGTCTCCTCTATTCCTTTTTTCGTTTAAAGACATTTACAAAGCTTGTCATATTACACTTATTTTGGTCTAGGAGAAGGGTAATATGTAGTTACGAGTTTAAGATGATAAAAGTAATATTTTTCATCTCTGGTGTTGCTCTGCTTCCAACAAGCTTATTCAGTACCCTAGTTTCTTTCTTTACCTCTATGCATAGGAAGCCTTTATATCCATGTATTTTATCTTATGATTTTATGCTCATTGGAATTTTATTGGCATCTATATCATCGAGGTGGAAGAGGGATCCTAACTTATTGAGAGTAGGAGAGGTTGTTCCTTTAATAGATAGTTATATATACCTATGAAATTCATATTCTCACTATTCATTTTCACCTTTCCCTTCTCTACTTGATTGGATTGGCATACAAAACACTATTTACTTACAATACCAAGTTAAGGAATGCAGATACTAAATAGATATGGGAATCTTGGTTATGATCATGGATTTATGTTCGAAACAAATTGTATTTTCTGTCCAGACATTATTGACTTTAAAAGGCATGTAAACCCAAGTAGAGAAGAGGGTAATAGATTAACTAAGCATTGTTCAACATCATAATTACCATTTCTCAAGATTTTCCACATTTTCTTTTGAGCCAAAAGGAACAACTTTCATGCAGAGTCTTATTAGATAAAACATGAAAGAAAAGACATGAAAAAACAAGAGATCAAGACCCAAATACCAAAGAAAATGTAGAACTGAACTGAAAGCAACATGCGATACAAAAGTAAGAAAATAAAGGAATGCATAGAATAGATGGAGAGAAAAATGTAGAGTAAAGGAAATGCAAAGAAAGCTCAAATGCAGCTAGAACTACTCCTAACCTAACCAACTAGAAGGTCAGGGTTAAGTGTTATGAATTTCCATTGTAGCCACCCAAAATTTTCCCGACCCACAAAGAAAAATAGAATAACAATTAAAACCAATATAAAAAATGCGCAAAAGAGAAGATAAAGACTTGAATAGCTTGCAAAAAAGCTTGAAGATATTGCTTGTCGGCAGAAAGATGTGCCATAAAATATAGCTTTAACCAACTTGCAACCTTACCTTTTAGATTGGAATAACAATCACACAAACCTCTAAGGATTCTTGTGAATGTACCTTCAATTGTGTTGTCCTTCTTATAAAACATCAAGAAAGATCAGAACTTATTATTAGAAATGGGGATTGATAAGTAATATGCTTCCAACCAATCATATATTTGATCATGGAATTCAAAACCATCTTCTTTAAAACCCTGAAATCCTTGAGAAAATGAATTTTAAATTAATGTCATGGAATCAGGATGAGAATCTTGGGGTATAAATTGGATTTGATCAAACTCAGGGGCCTTGTCAAGAAAGTGTGGACCTAACATAACCATTAGTGAAGACTGAAGTGCCTCAACTGCTTGACAAGTATCCGAATGGTGAGATGACAAACTAAAAATATCAATTGATGTAAAACAACTATCATCATATGTATTGGTGGGAAAATCATTATTCGAATGAAAATTATTAGAACTATAATTATGATCATATGGACCGATTAAGGCATAAGATTCTCCGTTAATGGACAATAGAGATCAATTTGAACAAATTTTCAAATGTTTTAAACAATAGATGTAACAAACCATTTCCTTGTAATTGGTTACACATTTAACCAACATCACAATGATCGAAATAATTGAAAATGAATGCTAGTATATCGAATACATTAAACTAGGAATGATACAATGGATGAACATATATATTAGTTAGAGGAATTTGACTCACCAGATAACTTAAGCACTAACTAACACTCAAGAGGATATCTTGTGCCATAAATAAAATGATTAACATCATAACATTCAAAAGAAAGAATAGGATCTAATTATTTTAAAATGTGTCTGATAGGAATGAACCCTTTGGCCAATGACAGTATTTAATATGATCAACTTCATAGCTATGTGCATCCATGAAAGATATACATTCTAAACCTAAGTTTGATACAAGAGATTTGCATTGATATGAATCAACCGAAACATAATCCTCAATCTGATTTGAAACTAAATCTTGAAAATTAGAAAAGCTATATCTAGAATACCAAAAATATTTCGAGAAGGGGTTTGCATTCAATGAAACCATGCAAAGAAAATAATTTTGCAAGAAAATCTAGATCTGACTAGTTCGAAGATCTCGCCAGTGTCGTGAGAACCTTTCATAAGTGTTAATGGAATTTGAAGTGCCTCAACTTCCTCACAATTCCCGAAACTTTCAAGGTTTTTAGAATTGCATTTTAAAAATTGGATCAAATCGTGCATGGTGTGTAGACAACTACTACCATTAATTTCAGCAAGATCACTACTATTTAGATGGAAACCATCTACATCACTGGTTTGATCAGTTTTGTCAACTTCAACAAAAAAATTACTCAATACATACTGGTCTTCTAATTTCACATCTAAGGATGGATAGGTTGGATAAGCCCCATGAGTAACCTGGACTAAATATTTCCCCTCATGCAAGACTGGAAATGATAAGGAATGGAATGGATACTTAATGATTTTATTGGTTTCTTCTTCATTATGGATAACCTCACTACCTTGTGTCAATTCAAAATACTGCTCATTAGATGATGAACTTGAAGAGCATGGAGTATCTTCATCACAAGTTAATGCTTTACAAACAATAGGGCACAAGGGATATTGAGATGAATAGGAAGTTTCTATAAGAAAATCTTCTTTGATCGAATCAAATTCCAAATCTAAATATTTCAAGTCAAAATATTATGAGGAAATGAAATATCAATTGGTACAATTTGGCTTCCATAACCAAATACATCAATGGATTCATCATCATTAGAATGATGGTTTCCCAAGAGTTTAGATTAATTAATAAAATGGATTTCATTTGATTGACCATCGAGATTACTAGATTCTAAATTAGCTAAGAATGGAGAAACATCATCTTGATATAGATGATTTTGAAAAGGATAAGAAAGATCTAAAGAATCTTCACCTTTCCACTCCTCTACTTATTAAATGTGACTACCTTGCACCTGATCACTACTTGGATTGGAAGAATGGAAATAAAGAGAGTTTGAAAGGGATTGATGAAGTGGATCATGGGACAAGGGATCATGAGAATAGGATGGTAGAGGATGGCAAGTATCCCTTGAAGATATCATACTTTCAATCAAATCAAATTCAGTATTGAAGTTATGAGTGTTAATATCATCTTGAGAAATCAAGGGATTAGTCTTCACCTTAGGATTCACGAACCATTCTAAGCTTTCCTCCATCAGATATAGATAATGGAAAGTGGATAAAGGTTGAAAAGACAGATCAACAATCTGATTTCCATATTTCCCAACTGCAACATCATCACAAGGAGGCACCCAAATTGGTATTGAAAAGGGAGGAGGACAAGGAAAAAAAGGAATAATAGGCTCCTCCTATGAAATTAGAGGTGTATCATGGTTTGAAAAAGTTTGGAGAGTATAACTATCTAGGGATTCAGAGTCACAATGCTTTAAATATATTTAAACCATTTGTTGAAACTTTTCTTTAAATAAATCCCAATCCATAACATAGGTGAAGGAATCTATTAGCAAAATCCTCAAATTGACTCATCAGGGTTCATTCTTAGTTGATTAATCCTTTTAAGAAATTATCGATAATCATACATATCAAAGGCTTGATGAATCTACTCGAGTAATTGTTCAAATGAATGAATGGAAGTAGATGGTAAGGTATGATGCCATTGGTTAGCTTGAGCTTCGAGTGTGAGGGTGAATAATGTACAAGAAACATCTTCACAATAAATTTCATAAGATTCACAGAATGTGAGAAAATGAGATATATGATTAGCTATTGATCCTGGTGGATCTCCAGACACCAGTGGCATGAAAAAGGCTCAAAATTCAAAGTGGCAAAAAGTCAATTAACTTGACATCAGATCGAAGTGGTCGTCGCCCTGATTCCAATGGTGCAAATGACACTCCAATCCGAGTCCGTATGAAGAAGATAGAAGCAATCAAAGTTCAGGGTTGACTTACCAATGTGGCAGGCTTAAGGAGGGCGCAATTTGGCAAGAATCTGACACTGGAATCCAGCTAGTTTTCTGGGCGAAATTGTGGGTCCATTAATTTGTCTAATATCGCCTAAGGTTCTGGAAAATTTCTAAATGGGCGATGGAACCGTTATTTATTTTTAAATAAAAAATATATAAAAATATGGGGTGGGCAGCGATGACCCCGCTGCCGCCAGAACCACCACATAATAGTCACCTTAAATAATGGGGCGGGCAACCATGATCCCACCGACCCCGGTACCCACCACAATGATATTATGTAAATACTGTTGGGGGGCGGGTAGTCAACCCCGCTGCCCCTCCACATTAGCTTGCCATGACATACATATGGCGGAGATGGGGGAGTGGGCCACCAGAACAGTGGACCTACAGCCCAAATTAAATCAAAAGAATATATGTTATGCTAAATTGGGAGGGGAAGGATTTGATCCCCTGACCCCTGCTCAACCATTTTACATTTTTAACTAGTGCGCCAAACCACTTTTATGGGTTTATCTGCCCACCGAACCTTATATCAACCTTTTTGCACAATGCAGCCGGAGGAGGAAGCATACATATTTTTCGAGACATATGATTTGCAGGAGGCGAAACCATGAGCAAGCCTTTGACAAGGGGCGAAACCTTTCGTGAGCACATTTTCCAGGGGGTCAGTTTTGGTCTAATGTCAGAATTGGGCAAGTTTTATATCGATTTTTCACCTCCTGGCGACAGGAACTCAATGGTTATGTCAGTTTCCGCAAAAGATCTCTCCATTTTCGGCCATTTTCTAGATTGGAGGTATAAGACTCCTTTTGTAAATGTTGATTGTACTTCTTCTTTCTCATGCCACTTAATGAATGAAGGCCTCCCCATTGATTGAGTAAGGCCTGGAGACATAGTCCAAATTGGATGAACTCCATTATAAAGTCTCTTGTCTTCTTTCATGATTTTATTTGTTTCTCCTCTTCTCTCATGTGCACATTAAATTTCTATGGTTAAGCTACAATTTATCCATGTAATTATTTAATACATCTATAAGAGAAAGATCTTGGATCAAGTGGTATCAGAGCAGGTATTTGTAGATGTGAATTTCATGTTTCTATGCTAACAAGAAACAGGTTCCCAGGAGACGAAGGGAAACTAAAGTCTTTTGATCCCGAAGTGGGGTGTGCACATCAAAGGAGAAACATGGTAGATGAAGAGACTCGTTATGAAGAGGAGCGCAACTACCGCAAAACCTTCTACACCATGGTAGAAAAGGTCGATCAGTTGCTTTCAAGGTTGGAGAAAGTAGAAGAGACAAAGCCAGAAGAAAAAGGTTCAATGCATGGAAATGGTGGAGAAGAACCCCCTCCTTCTCCTTCCATGAATGAAAGTTCTTCTTCCTCTCATCACCATCATGATAGAAATTCAACGGATGCATCTAAGAAACCTTTCTTTAAATGAGATGTCAAATTTGATCTTCCCATATATAACAGTGAAATTAATGCAAAAAAGCTTAATAACTGGATTAGGCATATTGAAATCTACTGTAGGATTCAACAGATTGAAGAGGACGAGGCAAAGATCCAACTGGCCTCTCTTCGGCTGAGTGGCACTGCTCTCATTTGGTGGGAGAGAAAATTGTGAAGCAGTAAGAGTGTGGGTAATCTTCTTTCCTCATGGCCCAGTTTATTTCCACATTAAAGGAACAATTTTATCCCTTGGGTTATAAGCAAAAAGCCTTAATGGCTTGGAAATACTTAAGGCAAGGCAGAGGTCAAGATGTTCAAAGCTTTACCGAGGAGTTTAGAAAACAAGCACTTAATTTGGGCATTGCACTTAACTCACCTGAAGTAGTAACTAAGTATATTGGATTATTACATAGTTACATTAGGCATTCATTATTATTGTTTGAACCAACTACTATTGACTCGGCCAGTGTAAAGGTCATTCATCCTAAGAACAGGGGAAAAAATGAAAGAGATGATCATTCCAAGGAACCACCTTTCAAACCTCCAAATGGCAAACCCAAAGTGAAAGGAAAGGGAAAGGAGAAGAGGATGGAATCAACCAAGAAAGATGAAGGAGAAAGGCCTTATTACACTCATTGCAAAAAGGAAGGTCATAACAACGATCATTGTTGGAAATTGTACCCAGAAAAGAGACCAAATAAGTATGGACGAAAAGGAAAGTAGAAGACAATGGAAACTGTGCAGCAAGACCTTGGATCCGATTCCGGAGATGAATCATTGATCACACCAGTAGGAACAAAAGGTAATCTTACACCTCATGTTAATTCTGAATCACATGAAGGCGCTAGTTCAACAGACCAGTCTCTTCCTAATGAACGAAAGGGAATTGAGTTATTTCATATTAGAGTTGTCATAAATCATACAAAAGTGGAAAATCTATTTGATACCGGATCCCATTCAAATTTAATTTCAGAGTCCTTGGTAAAGAAGCTAGGCTTAGAAACCAAACCACATCCAAAACCTTACCCGCTTGGATGGATACATGATAAAGAAAAATTGAATGTAACTAAGCAGTGCAAGGTTAAATTTGTGATCACCTATAAGTTAGTGGATGAGGTAGAACTTGATGTGATACCATTGGATATCTGTGGCATGGTGTTAGGGAGTCCATATTTATATGATATAAAAGCAGTCTTCTTCTGTTATGAAAAAAAATACCAAATCACAAAAGATGGGATAGAATATATTGTAAGGGCTCATCAAACTAGAATCAATGCCAGCCTTGTAAGTGTAGGACAAATGAAGAGGTTGGTGAATTCCAGTAAGGGTTGCATGCTTATGGTTGTAAGAATGAAAGATGAAGAATTATCTGATGCTTTCCATGGCTGTGATCATGTGCATAAAAAGGAATTATGTGAATTAATTTCTAACTATGATGATATTTTTCAGGAACCAAGGGGATTACCTCCGAAGAGGGAAATCCAACATGAGATCCATTTGCAGCATGACACTCCTTTACCAAATATTGGCATGTACAACATGTCGAATATTGAGATGGAGGAAATTAAAAAGCAGGTGTAAGAACTATTGAACCAAGGGGTCATCAGACCGAGCACTTCTCCGTGCGGCTCACCGATTGTCTTAGTGTTGAAGAAAGATGGTACATGGAGGATGTGCGTGGATTATCGAGCACTAAAAAAAATCACGGTGAAAAATCGTTACACTCTCTCACACATTAATGATTTACTAGATTAATTAAAGAATGCTATCTATTTCACCAAATTGGATTTGTGTAGTGGTTATCACCAGGTTCGAATTGTAGAGTAGGATGTGTGGAAAGCCACTTTCAAGACCAAACAGGCGTTGTTCGAATGGATGGTGATTCCATTTGGACTTTGCAACTCTCTAGACACTTTCATGAGGGTCATGAATAATCTCTTTAGGCCTTTCATTGATGAATTTGTTCTTGTATATCTAGATGATATTCTTATCTATAGTAAAAATTGGAATGAACATGTATGCCATGTAAAGAAAGTGCTTGGCGTATTGAAAAAGAAAAACTCTATGTAAAATTGTCAAAGTGTGAGTTTGGGAAAAACTCTTTGGTTTACCTGGGTCATATTGTTGGTAATGGTCAATTAAAAATTCATCCTTCTAAAGTTGAATCAATTGTAAATTGGCCTAAGCCTACTAGTGTAATCGAGGTTCGCAGATTTTTGGGTGTAGTACAGTATTGGAGGAGATTTATTGCCAATTTATCTATTATTGTAGCACCTCTACACACCCTGATGAGTGTAAAGCAAGTCTTTCAATGGGGAGGAAAGCAGCAGAAGTCCTTCAAAGCATTAAAAGAAAATATTAGCACCGCACCGATCTTTGCCTTGCCAGATCTCCAGCAACCATTCGAGATCAAGACAGATGCCATCGAATATGCCATGGGAGATGTATTGATGCAGCAAAAGAAGATGATATGTTACCATTCAGAGAAATTCTCTCAGGCTGTGTTAGGCCCCTATACTACTAGTGTAACCCATTATTATTATTAGTACAACCCTCTTATTTTGTTGTTGTGCCCATGTAGTCCCCATATTGCTAATATTGTACCCCCTAGAAGCCCACTATTGTTATTATTGTGCCCTTACACTATTATTGTTATGGCGGCTCTGATTATGTTATGACCCCTTAAGACTCCTATATATAGAAAGGAGGTCTTGTCATTTGTATCATCCAAGAATTGTTCATTTGTGTAATGTAAAGGAGGTTGCCCCCTCGAAGAGGCTTATTTCTAAGGCGTTCATCTATCTTTTGTATCTTTTTGTGAGCTGGGTCCATAACATTTGGTATCAGAGCTTTGGATTCTAGGGGTTCGCTGCTCCAAACAGGTCATCGTGGAATTTTCGCTATACCTATTTTTCTGCAACGTTTCAAACACTAAAAAAAAACCATTTGGGTTGAAATCGTTCTGTACCTCGGGTCCGAATTTCAGAGATTTTCACACTATCTTTGTGGAGATATGATCAGAGGAAGTTGGCCTTTTTGCAGACTCCCGAGTTACATTACAAGCAGGTGACCTGGGGAAAATAGTGATAACTTTTGTTTTAGCATCAGATTGAAATTTTGTAAGCAGTTGAAGAAAGAGGACGGACTGTAGTTTCTTGTGTATATTTTTCAGATCCTAAGGTAAAAATAGTGACACGTGGCACTTCATACAAGTTTGCTCTTCTGAAAAGGTGTATAATTAGGTGATCTTGGAAGATTGTGCATAACTCTTTCTTGGAGAATCCAATTTTGATCAGACTGGTGGCATTATAAAGAGGACACAGAGGGCTACTGCAGATCACAATTTTAGAACTGGAAGAGATGAAATTACAGAGTTACAGTCGTTTCAAGTTCGAGCTCCTAAAATTAAGAAAAAGCGAGATGAGGAAGTTTGATGGCAAGGATCCAGTAAATTGGATACTATAGATGGAGAAATATTTTGTTCTACATGGTGTACCATTATTACAAAAGGCATGTATTGCATCTAATTATTTAGAACCAAATCAATTTTTATGGTATAAAGGGCTTTTTTCTCGTAAACCACTTGTCACGTGGTCAATTTTCACGGAGGAAATGATAACACATTATGAGGATACAAAGAGAAACACCTTATGTAGCAAATTGATAAATCTCAAACAAAAGGGTTCAATGGTAGAGAACATTGAGGACTTTCAAAAATTTAATATAAGGGTAAATGATATTCTAGAGAAGCAAAGGATTGATCTCTTCATAGCTACTTTAAAGGATAACATTCAACATGAGGTTCGTCTTTGGGAACCTGATTCATTGGAGAAGGCATTCAAGTGGCAAGAAGAATTGAAAGCGAAATTATGAAAACAAGGAATCCCACCACTTATGACTATAATTATGGAAGTGTTTCTTCTCCTAGCCTTCCACAACCTACAAGGTTTACACCACAACAATTGGAAGAAAAAAGAGAAAAAGGGCTTTGTTACAATTATGATAGAAAATGCATTAAAGGTCATAAGTGTGCTAAGAAGAAATTATTTTACATAGAGTATGAAGAGGAGGAAGAAAAGGATCAAGAAACATCAAGAGAAGAGGATATATGCTAGGACCCAACCCGAGAGAAAGAAGAAATGAATCTGACCATATGTTGTAAAGCATTGGCAAGAATTACCACTCCTCAAACTCTCAAGATAGAAGGACATATCAAGAAGAAAAAGGTGCAAGAAGTGAAAGATCACATCGAGAAATAAGAAATGAATCCAACCATATCTTGTAATGCATTGGCCGGAATTACCACTCCTTAAACTCTCAAGATAGAAGGACATATCAAGAAGAAAAAGGTTCAAGAAGTGAAAGATCACATCGAGAAAGAAGAAATGAATCCAACCATATCTTGTAATTCATTGGCTGGAATTACCACTCCTCAAACTATCAAGATAGAAGGACATATCAAGAAGAAAAATGTTCAAGAAGTGAAAGATCACATCGAGCATCAAGAAATGAATCCGACGATATCTTGTAAAGGATTGGAAGAAATTACCACTCCTCAAACTCTAAAGATAGAAGGACATATCAAGAAGAAAAAGGTTCAAGCAGTGAAATATCACATCGAGCATCAACAACAAGTTCTCCCACTTTTAAAGGATAACGCCACTTTAGTGCAGAATCGAAGGAAACAACAGGTAGATCAACATCGCAGTGAAAAATGTTATGATTTAGGTGATTGGGTATTTTTACAGCTACATCTCAAGCAAGCTATTTATGAGAAGGAAATGTTGGCAATACTACATGCACTTAAGAAATGTTGTGTGTGGAGCATGATTGTTCAGAGTTCTTTGTTTTAGTCGGATTTATACCCCAGGAAGTTTGTACACCCCTCCACGCGGGGGGGACTTGTCCCCCCCTCGGGGGTTCGGGGGGGGCCGATCCCCCCGGCTAGGGGGTCTAGGGGCTAGCGGTCCCCCGGCGGGGGCTCGGGGGCAGCGCCCCCGAAGCTAAAAACAAATGTAATTTGCCTTGTAAAAGTATAGTAATTTCTAGTCAATTTGGGCCGTTCATTAGGCAGATGATCTGATCGTAGAACTTATGTTTAGTTTAGGGTTTTTTTCCCTAGAAGGCAAACCCCTCTCTTTGTATGAGGGAATTGTATTTGAGGCTGAGATATAGATGTGTATTCTGTGAGCAAGAAATAGAGAGGTGAGACTGTGAGAGAAAACATAGGATATTACAACGGATTTGCTGTAGGTTGTGTCTCTTCATTTTGCTGGATAATAGAAAGGAAGGACTGGCTGTTCGGGGTGGACGTAGCCCAAACTGGGTGAACCACGTATATCTGTGTCTCTCTTGTTTTGTGCATTTTCTGTGTTTATATTTCTGCAATATTTTATGTGTTCCATTGCTTCGTAATATATAATTTTCTAACAACTGGTATCATAGCCAAAGGTCTATTTGGCTGATAAACTCGCAGGAAAGAAGGGTTCCTAGTTCGAGTGGGAGCAATGGCGGAAGATGGTAAGTTTAGGGTCGAGAAATTTAACGACAAAGACTTCTCGCTATGGAAGATGTAGATGGAAGATTATCTATATCAGAAAGATCTATACCTACCATTGGGCAGAAAAAAAAAGATGCCGACGGGTATGAAAGACGAAGAATGGAACCTTCTCAATAGAAAGGCACTCGGAACAATACGGTTGTGCCTTGCTACGTGAGTCGCCTTCAACATTTCGAAGGAAACCACGACAGAGGGTTTGATGCAGACGTTGTCGAAACTATATGAAAAACCCTCGGCCTCAAACAAGGTATTTCTTATGAAACGGTTATTTAATATGAATATGTTGGAAGGTGGATCTATTGCAAACCATTTAAATGATTTTAATACAGTTACAAGTTAGTTAAGTTCTGTAGGGGTAAACTTTGATGATGAAGTTAGAGCTCTGTTATTCTTGTGCTCATTACCAGAAAGTTGGAATGGTTTGGTAATGGCCATTAGTAACTCTGTTTCTGGATCTAGTACTTTAAAGTTTGATGATGTTGTCGGTGCTATCCTTAGTGAGGAAATGCGACAGAAAAGCTCCGGTGAGACATCAGGAAATGCTTTGAGTGCAGAGTCTAGAGGAAGAAAAATGGAAAGAGGAAAGAGCTCAGGATATCGCAGTAAATCAAGGAAAGGCAGATCCAAGTCCAGATTGGGGATAGTGTGCTAGAAATGTGGAAAGAAAGGACACCTAAAGAAAGACTGTAGATCTTGGAAGGGAAAATAAGGAGACGCACAACAAGAAAACAATCATGAAGAAAATGTGACAGGTGAGGTGTTACAAGATGCTTTGATTCTTTCTTTCGAAAATATTACTGATTCCTGGGTGGTAGATTCAGGGGCTTCATTCCATGCCACACCTGATAAGAAATACTTTCATGACTATGTTCAAGGAGATTTTGGACAAGTTCATCTGGGTGATGATAAACCCCGTAAAATCGTTGGAATGGGTAAGGTTCTTGTAAAACAGCAGAATGGAAACCAATGGCTATTAAAGGAGGTAAGGCATGTTCCAGATCTAAAGAAAAATATGATTTCAACAGGGCAGTTAGGCAGTGAAGGCTGTGTGACAACTTTCACAGATAAAGCTTGGAAGGTCACCAAAGGAGCCCTGGTAATAGCAAAAGGCGAAAAGGTTGGTACATTGTATTTATGCAATGGTATTTCTAACTCTGTTAAATGCTTTAACTTCCAAAGGAGCAGATGCAGCATTATGGCATCATAGGCTCGGACACATGAGTGAAAAGGGGATGAAGATTCTTCACTCAATGAATTTGTTGCCGGGTTTGAAGAATGTTGATTTGGACTTCTGTGAGAATTGCATTTGTGGAAAACAGAAGAGAGTCAGATTTCTCAGAGTTGGGAAAGAAAAGAAGAATGAAAAATTAGAGCTTGTGCAGACAGATGTATGGGGACCTACTCAGGTATCATCTCTCGGTGGCTCTCATTATTATGTTACTTTTATTGATGATGCAACTAGAAAAACTTGGATTTATTGTATTAAGAATAAATCTGATGTATTTGATACTTTCAAGAAATGGAAAGCTTTGGTTGAGATTGAGACATGAAAGAAATTGAAGTGTCTTAGATCAGACAATGGAGGTGAATATTGCAGCAAAGAGTTTGATAGGTACTGTTCAGAACATGGAATTCGTAGAGAGAAGACAGTTCCAAGAACACCACAAGAAAATGGTGTGTCAAAAAGGATGAACAAAACAATCATGGAGCGTGCAAGGTGCATGAGATTGCATTCAGGATTTCCTTTACAGTTTTGGGCAGATGCTGTAGATACTGCTGTTTATCTAATAAACAGAGGGCCTTCAACTTCCTTGGATGGTGGTGTTCCAGAGGAAGCATGGACAGGTAAAAAGGTAAACTACTCCTTTTTAAAGCCTTTTGGTTGTGAGGCCTTTGTCCATATTGATAAAGAAAATAGAACAAAGCTTGAGGCAAATTCAAAGAAATGTACCTTTATTGGATATGGTGTTAATGATTTTGGTTATTGCTTATATGATTATGAAAATCACAAAATCATTAGGAGCAAAGATGTAATATTCAATGAAAAGGTCTTGTATAAGAATCAGTTGCAGGAAAAGAAACAGGAAAAAGAAAACAAGGAATATGCAGTTCTTGATGAAATCACTAAAAAGGTAAAGGTGCCTGAAGATAATAATAATCAACAACAACAACCACCACAACAGCAACATGCACCCCAAACACATGAAAGTGGTGTTAGAAGATCTACCAAGATAAGTAGACCCCCTGAACGATACTCTCCTTCATTATATTATTTATTGTTGACTGATTCTGGTGAACCCGAATGTTATGAAGAAGTAATGCAGGTTGAAAGCAGGAAGAAGTGGGAGGTAGCCTTGGAAGAAGAGATGGACTCCTTAATGCATAACCAGACTTGGGATTTAGTCAGGTTGCCTGCAGGAAAAACTACATTGAAGAATAAATGGGTTTACAGGCTGAATGAAGAAGATGGAGGAAACAGAGGTACAAAGCTAGACTTGTGGTGAAGGGGTTTGCACAGAAGAAAGGTATTGATTTTGATGAAATATTTTCTCCTGTTGTTAAAATGACTTCAATCAGAACTATTTTAAGTCTTATAGCAGCTGAAGATTTGCATCTTGAGCAGTTAGATGTAAAGACAACCTTTCTCCATGGGGATTTGGAGGAAGAGATATATATGCAGCAGCCACAAGGATATGAGGTGAAAGGGAAGGAGAAACTAGTGTGCAGGTTGAAGAAGAGCTTGTATGGCTTAAAACAGGCTCCAAGGCAGTGGTATCTAAAATTTGACAAGTTTATGTTTGAACAAGGTTATACTAGATGTCACTCTGATCATTGTGTTTATCTGAAAAAGCAAAATGATGGCAGCTATATTATATTGTTATTGTATGTGGATGACATGCTTGTTGCAGGATCTAACATGCAGGAAATAAATGTACTCAAAAGAAAATTGGCAAATTCATTTGCAATGAAGGATTTGGGAGCTGCAAAACAAATCCTTGGTATGAGAATAACTAGAGACAGGAAAAATCGCAAATTAACATTGTCTCAGAATGAGTACATACAAAAGGTGTTGAAAAGATTTAATATGCAAAATGCAAAACCAGTTAGTACACCTTTTGCTAGCCACTTCAAACTTAGCAAGGAAATGTGCCCAAAGACCCAAGAAGACATGGATTATATGTCTAAAGTTCCATATGCATCAGCAGTTGGAAGCTTAATGTATGCAATGGTCTGCACAAGGCCTGATATTGCACATGCAGTGGGAGTTGTAAGCAGGTACATGAACAATCCAGGAAAGGAACATTGGATGGCAGTGAAATGGATTCTCAGATATTTGAAAGGTACCACAAATCAAGCATTATGCTTTGGTGGTTCAAACATTTCTCTATAGGGATATGTTGATGCAGATATGGCAGGTGACAGAGATAACAGGAGGAGCACTACAGGATATGTATTTACTGTTGGAGGAACAACTGCCAGTTGGGTTTCAAAAATCCAAAGTGTTGTTGCACTTTCAACAACATAAGCAGAGTATGTTGCTGCTACAGAGGCTAGTAAAGAAATGATTTGGTTACAGAGGTTTATGGGTGAACTGGGTAAGGAGCATGATATGGGCACGTTATACAGTGATAACCAAAGTGCCATTCATCTTGCAAAGAACTCAACATTTCATTCTAGGACTAAACACATACAGCTCAAGTACCATTTCATATGATCAGTGTTGGAAGATGGAGAGTTGAAGCTGGAAAAGATACACACTAGCCAGAATCCTGTAGATATGCTAACAAAAGTTGTAACCAGGGAGAAACTGAGAATACGCTCAGTTTCAATTGGTCTTCAAGGATGACGATGAAGATGAGAAACGGCCAGGTCTAAAGAGGAGTCATTGTCCAACAAATGAAGCAGCGGTGGAGTTTCTACAATCATTCTCCAAGTGGGAGATTGTTGTGTGTGGAGCATGATTGTTCAGAGGTCTTTGTTTCAGTCGGATGTATACCCCAGGAAGTTTGTACACCCCTCCACGTGGGGGGGACTTGTCCCCCCCGCGGGGGTCCGGGGGCAGCGCCCCCGAAGCTAAAAACAAATGTAAAATTGCCTTGTAAAAGTATAGTAATTTCTAGTCAATCTGGCCCGTTCATTAGGAAAATGATTTGACGGTAGAACTTATGTTTAGTTTAGGGTTTTTTGCCCTAGAAGGCAAACCCCTCTCTTTGTATGAGGGCATTGTATTTGAGGCTGAGATATAGATGTGTATTTTGTGAGCAAGAAATAGAGAGGTGAGACTGTGAGAGAAAACAGAGGATATTACAGCGGATTTGCTGTAGGTTGTGTCTCTTCATTTTGCTGGATAATAGAAAGGAAGGACTGGCTGTTCGGGGTGGACGTAGCCCAAACTAGGTGAACCACGTATATCTGTGTCTCTCTTGTTTTGTGCATTTTCTGTGTTTATATTTCTGCAATATTTTATGTGTTCCATTGCTCCGTAATATATAATTTTCTAACAAGAAATTGCGACCTTACCCAATGGGAAGACACTTCAAGGTAAACATGGATCATGATAGTCTTAAATAATTTTTAGAACAAATATTATCTTTAGAAGAACAAAAAAAATGGGTCACAAATATGTTGGGTTATGGCATTGACATCATCTATAGAAAAGGGAAGCAAAATTTTGTTGCAGATGCACTCTCAAGAAAGGATGAGGATGTGGAAGCATTGTTTTGTGCTATTTCTATTATCCAACCAGATTGAATAAATGAAGTAAGGGATGAATGGAAGAAGGATGAAGAAGTGTGTCCACTCATTCAAAAGTTGCAGAAGATCCCAATTCAAACAATATTTCCAGAACTTGAAGAGGAAGGAAAAATCATATTGGAACCTGGATTAGTCACAGAAACAAGAACCCAAAAGTTACGAATTCGATCAATTTCAGAGTATCTCATCAAGTGGAAGAACTTACCGGCTTAAGATTCCACATGGGAGGACAAGAATTTTATACATAAGCATCAAGAACTACTGAAGCGTTGAGGACAACACTTTTTGAAGGAGAGGGGCATGTTAGGTCCCTATACTACTAGTGTAACCCTTTATTGTTATTAGTACGACCCCATTATTATATTGCTGTACCCATGTAATCCCCATATTGTTACTATTGTGCCCCATAGAAGCCCACTGTTGTTATTATTGTGCCCTTACATTATTATTGTTATGTCGGCTCTGATTATATTATGACCCCTTAGACTCCTATATATAGAAAGGAGGTCTTGTCAATTGTATCATGTAAGAATTGTTCATTTGTGTAATGTAAAGGAGGTTGACCCCTTGAAGAGGCTTATTTCTAAGGAATTCATCTATATTTTATATCTTTTTGTGAGTTGGTTTCATAACAAGCTATGATAAATTATCCCACTTATGACAAAGAGTTATATGCCTTGGTCCAGAGTGTGAAAAAGTGACACTACTTGATCTATAAGGAGACCATCATCCATACGGATCATCAACCCTTGTAGTATATTTAGTCACAAACCAAGTTGCAGCAGGCTCATTATTTCAGGTGGATGGGTTTTCTTCAACAGTTTCATTTGATAATAAAGTATAAGAAGGGCACTAGCAACAAAGTGGCCGATATGCTATCTTGCCCTCCTATTTCTGCTTCTATTATTTTGCATAATGCTTCGTTATATTTTTAAAGTTATGCTGAATAATATGCTAATGATGATGACTTTAAGGAGGTTTATGCAAAACTAACCCATGGTTCACAGGTGGACAACTATCACTTGCAAGGAAAACTATTGTATAACCTTGGAAAATTGTGCATACCCGCAGAGGAAAGGGTACATGTAATCCGGGAGGTCCACACCTCCCTTGTGTCTGGTCATTTTGGTGTTGAAAAAACTGTGTCATGTGCACAAATTTTTCTTTTGGACTCATATGAAGAGCACTGTGACTTGCTATGTAAAGGGATGTGTAATGTATTCTGTTTCAAAGCCCTCTAACAGAAAACTCAGGTTCTACACACCACTCCCTATTCCAAGTCATCCATGGGAAAGTGTGTTGATGGATTTTGTAGGAGGTTTGCCTTTGTCTAGAAAAGGTCACGACTATTTGTATGTCATCGTTGACCATTTTAGTAAGGTGTGTATTTTAATGCCTTGTAAATAGTAGATCACTGTAGAGCATTCTGATTATATTTTCTTTCAGCAAGTTTTGGTCCATTTTGGGTTGCCCACATCGATTGTGTTAAATCGGGACTCTCGCTTTCTCAGAGAGTTTTGGACCAGCTTGTGGAAGATGATGGACACCAAGTTGAAAAGAAGCACGACATTTCGTCCACAAACTGATGGATAGATAGAGGTTGTCAACCGCACCATGGTACACTTATTGTGAGGCTATTGTGGAAAATATCCTAAGTTGTGGGATGAGGATCTTCCATATGTGCAACATTCTTACAATCGAGCAGTGCACTCATCTACGCATCGTTAACCATTTGAGGCATGTTTTGGCTACCTACCCAAAGATCCTCTTGATATGGTCTTTGGAAGAGAAGATGAATCTAGTGGACGTGATGACAGGGACAAAGTGCAGCGGTTCATTCAGCGGATCTAGTTGATTCACCGAGCAGTACAGGAGAAGGTGGAGAAAAGTCAAGCTTGGTACAAGGCTCGACATGACAAACACCGAGTCGACCATCAATTTCAAGTGGGCGACAAAGTGTGGTTCCATATCAGCAAGGACAGAATGAAGGGAGAAGGGAAGAAGTTGTGACTAATCCAGTATGGTCCATTCACCATCTTGGAGAAGATTGGAGACAATGCCTTTTGTCTTGATTTGCTAACATATATGCAAATGTACTCCATAGTGAATGTGGAAAATTTAAAGCTTTATGACCCACCATTGATTGTGGGCACCGAAGAGGTGGGATCAATTCCTACAGTTGATGATTTTGCACCAGAGTATCTTGATGATTAGCCTGAAGATATCATCCTTGATAGAAGAACCAGGACTTCATGACGGTGAGATGTGGAATACCTCCGAGTTGGTTTCAAAGGGATGCACCCTAGCACGGAAAAAACGCTGGAAAAAGAAAGAGCGAGGGAAAAATTCCCTCACTTACCAATTGACTAATAAATATTTTGGCAGTCCAAAATATCCTCAATGGGGAGGATTGATCCAGGTGGATCTCCAAACCCAGTGGCATGAAAAAGGCTCAAAATTCAAAGTGGCAGAAAGTCAATTAACTTGAAATCATATCAAAGTGCTCATCACCCTGATTCCAACGGTGTGAACGACTCTCCAATTTGAGTCTGTATGAAGAAGATAGAAGAAGTCAAATTTTGGGGTTGACTTACCCATGTGGTAGCTTAAGGAGGGCGCAATTTGGCAAGAACCCATCACCGGAATTTGGCCAGTTTTCTGGGTGAAATTGTGGGTTCGTTAATTTGTCTAATATCGCCTAAGGTTCTGGAAAATTTCTAAATGGGCGGTGGAACCATTATTTATTTTAAAATACAAATATATGTATAAAAAGATGGGGCAAGCGGCCATGACCACGCCGCCCCTGGAACCACCACATAACGGTCACCTTAAATAATGGTGCGGGAGGCCATGACCCCACCGCCCTGGGTACCCACCACAATGATATTATGTAAATAGTGTTGGGGGGTGGGTAGTCAACCTCGTCGCCCCTCCGCATTACCTTGCCATGACATACATATGGAAAATATGGGGGAGCAGACCACTAGAACGATGAACCCGACGCCAGAATTAAATCAAAAGAATATATGTTATGTTAAATTGGGAGGGGCGGGATTTGATCCCCCGACCCCTCCTTGACCATTTTACATTTTTAACTAGTGCGCCAAACTGCTTTCATGGGTTTATCCGCCCACCGAACCTTATATGAACCTTTTTTCACAGTGCGCCCGGAGGAGGGAGCACACATGTTTTTCGAGACATATGATTTGCAGGAGGTGGAACCATGAGAAGGCCTGTGATAGGGGGTGGAACCTTGCTTAAACACATTTTCTAGGGGGTCAGTTTCAGTCCAGTGTCAGAATTGTGCAAGTTTTATATCGATTTTGCACCTTTCGGTGATAGGAACTCAATGGTGATGCCAGTTTATGCAACAAAGCTCTCTATTTTTTGGCCATTTTCGAAATTGGAGGTATAAAACTCCTTTTGTAAATGTTAATTGTACTTCTTCTTTCTCATGCCACTTAATGAATGAATTGAGCAAGGCCCGGAGACATAGTCCAAATTAGACGAACTCTGTTATCAAGTCTCTTTTCTTCTTTCACGCTTTTATGTGTTTCTCCTCTTGTCTCATGTGAACATTAAATTTCTATGGTTAAGCTGCAATTTATCTATGTAATTCTTTAATACATCTATAAGAAAAAGATCTTGGATCAACTTTGGAAGTTTCACCCTCACCATAAAACTTCAATTGAGACAAGCTATAGAAATGTCCTATGGGGATTAAAAATTAAAAATTAGATTTATTAGAAAAATTTATGGGAGTGTGATTTGGGAATGAGCCATTTAAGATGAGAAATTCAAAACAGACTCAACAAGCATAACTTGTCATCTTCTGTCCTTCTAGTGCCAAAATTTGTTGACGGTGTTAAATTCTGTCAACCATAGGCGGTCTCCCCGATGTTAAGTCTCAATTAGACCTCACACCTTTTGGAGTAGGAGCCCCATCCAGAGTATCAACATGGCCACCATAACTCAAGTTTTTCCTTGGCTACGATGGGTAACATAAGAGAGTATGCACATAACCTTTGAAATCAACAAGTAAGTTGACACTTTTAAACACCAATTGTAATGTGTAAAAGGAGAATTTAACGAGAGACATTATAATAGTGAGTATATAGAAGGAAAATAATAGTACTATCCTAAGAGGCACACAATAGCAAGGAAAGATTCATTAATTACCTAGCGAAGTAGTACACATTGACACAACAATGATTAAAGAAAATACAACACACATTCAACAAGATGAGCACCAAAGCCAATGTAGTAGTTCAATTTCTTTAGTACATATGAACATAACATATACCACAAACATATAAATAATAGTCTTACAACATTCATGATACATGCATGAAAGTGTGCTAGCTCAACGAGCTTCTGATAATTAAGTAAAATATCCAAGTACACAATTACAATGGTGAGACACTAGCTCCAATAGTGGAACACTAAGTCACTTCTTGCTTCTTCATAGAAATATCTTCTCTCCTATGCCAAGCTAGAGAAGCCAAAAGTGGTTATCCAAAGTCTAAGCCTCCAAAAGTCATTTTCTTGATTTATGAGGTTTATTTTATAACAAGAGGAATGACCTTTCATATCCCCTATGACTCTTGAGTTATCCTCATGTTTCTTGGACTCCTAAGTGACCTTTGAACTTCTATTGACTCTTTGGTCCACATGTGACTTTTCATATTCCACATGTGACACTTGCACTTCCATACATTTACATTTTGTCATTTTCTTTAAAATACATAATTACTTTCCACATCATGTGGCAAAGTACATGGACATCTTAGTACTATGTGATGACTCTTTGAGAGGTCATGAGTTGGCCACCATGGCATAATCCATGCCAAGTGCCTCTCCTTGCTGTTGGGTTTATATGATAGATCTAATTTGTACTCCATCTTCGCCTTCCAAAGGGTCTCATATCAATATTGGAACTTTTTGAGTTATCATGAAATGTCATTGCTCTGTCATGGTCTAGGATTTCTTCATGTCTTCATGATGGTTCTTCTTTGTTTCTTCTACATTGAGCATCACCTTGTCTTATTGAGGAGGAACACCTGTCAATGAATTTCACTCATGACAAGGCAATATCACTTCAGAAATTCTCTAATCTATCTCTAATTTTCTCATGGAAGAAGCTGATTGTGATGGGCCTATGTGAGAGATGAGAGGGATAGGCTTGTTGGGGATTGCATAGTTTAGCTCAATAGTGGCTAAAGGAAGGAACTACTGCTCACTGGAAATGTGAAATTCAATATAAGGTGGGGCTATTCAAGGTCCAACACAGTGGGAAAGTGTAAGAGACAAGGTTGATATGCCCACTGATTGAAACTGTGCAGTGCACATTGCTTAAGGGAGAGGGAGACAATGACTGCATAGGTGAGCTTCATAGTGATTGAGGGAAGACATCACTATGTACTATAACTACACAATATGAATAAGAGGCAAAGAGAGAAAAATGACTGCGTAGTGGGGGATTCCAGTCAGCAGAGGAGCAAGACTAGGCACTACAACTACACAATGCGTAGTGCTTGAGGGGAAGTGTCACGCCCCCAGGCCTACGGTAGTATTTCAATCGTACTTGGCGAGGTGTGGCACCACCGAACACTTTCTTTTCACCAATACTTATGTTCATGGACTATGCCTAACCACTTGTTCTACTTAGTTTGTGTTTCTCAACCAAGTAATTATTATGTTGCCTTTATACCAATGAACACCCATACACATTCATTATCATTAGCGATTATACAAGAGAACACAATTGCATAGTATAAAGGGAGGGGAAACTCCCTGAACAATGAGTCTGCCAGAATATATTATATTATCAACTTTCCAATATTACAAGCTTTACAAGCATACTTGGGAAACACTAAGTTTCATACTTAGCCAAATTTACAACTTGTCACACCTTCGTGTGCCAACCAAAGTTCCTTGCCCAAGCTGGGCGGGCGCGCCCTCACATGAGCTGCTAACCGACTCCTCAACCGAACCTTGTTTCATGCATGACAGGTGGGTGACTCCACCAAGTCACCAAGACACCCTCGTTTCTCCTTTGCATGGTAGTATTCACCAAAGTTCCCACCACGTTATGTTTGCACGCCGGGCAGACGACTCACCCGAGTCTCCACCTGCGCTCCTTCGTTCGAACGACGGGCACTCCTTGCCCATGCCTTCCACCTGATACAACTTTGTGCGATATCTCGTGCGGCCTCAGCCAAGGTTGGGCGCATAGAGCTGCGCCTTTTCCTTGCTACAACTTCAATTCCAATTTGCGCACTTCTTTGTATGCATTGAATGACCAAGCTCGTTCGATTGATTGATGTCCAAATGATCCAACAACGCGTCCAATATATACACTTCATTGGGTGGTTGTGCCACCCCTTGGCTGACCTTCGTTTCTTGCTAACCGACGCCATTCGCTTGTCTTTCCATTCGGCTGGCCCATCGGCCAACACTCCAAACTGCACTTTTCATCGTCGGCTCCTTAAGGATGAATGCCCTTGCTCGTTCACCATATAAACATGGTTCACCCTCATACTTCGCACGCATACCTCCAAGTATTTTTGCTCTGCCATGCTTTGTTCGTTCGTGCACACTTTGTCTCATCCAACTGTTTGGTCAATTTAGTGTGTTCTAAATTGCTAATTAAAATGTCAATCCGGGATTCGTAAATTGACGAAGTGAGGTGTACTATATGTAAAAGATAACCATTTTCTTAGTCTTTTGTCGTTTTTGAGCTTTTTTTAGTTTGTTTTTGGGTTTATCTTCTAGGGATTCCCTAGTGTGTGATGGCGAAATTGAAAGTTAAGTATGGATGGTAATGGTGATTTCTACAGTGATTTTCCAAACTTAAAAGTTTTCAAAAAGAAAACTCCAAACTGACTGTAATGAAATCAATTCTCAAAAGGAAATAAATGTACCAAAACAGTGAACTAGTGACAATGGCCCAGTATCCTTACTGCTGTATGAAAAAGAAAGTGTAATATCCCTTCCCTTAATAATACATAATAAATAATAAAAATAATAATATAATAATATAATAATAAATAATAAATAATAAATATCTAATTAACTTTACTAATCAACATTTAATTTAAATCAGAGTGGCACTTATCTAGCCAGATAAACATGTAATTAATAAACTAAATGAATAGTGCTTACCTGTGGTAGAAGTAGGCTTACTGCAACAAGGTTTTGGGGACGACTCTCCACCCAACCGTAGGCTCAATTGTGCAAGAAGTATGCTACAACTGGCCACCCCCGAGCCTCAATCAACGTACTACTGACAGTGTTCCTAAGTCTTAGTAAACCATTCTCCCAAGAGAATGAAAGATAGAATCTCGGAATGACCCATGTTTTGAAATTTGAAAAATTGCAGGTTTCCGAGGAAGGAGCTCTTCAAGTCGAACCATTCTGTATACTGGACCGCCGGGTTCGTCGACTCAGGAACCGTGAGTTCGAGCAAGTCAAGGTCCAATGGGACCAATATAGCCCAGGGTCAGCTACCTGGGAGGATGCAGCTGTTATTTTTCAAGACTTTCCTTATTTACTTGATTAAAATGTGTGGTGAATAGTGCTCCTTAGCTAAAACAGATACTTTTATGGGGAATCTAAATCATGTTTTATTGTTTAAACTTTATGATACATACACTATGATTTCCGTTTAGTTTAATTAACCGTTAATATGTGAGTATAATGGTAAAGGAATACTGATGCACATGTGGTTCTTATAGCGATAATGTATCCTTATGATTATGATGTTATGACAAGGTATATTAACATATTCATTTACTACATGATGAATAGGTACGTGATGTTGATGTTATAACTTATGATAGTATTTCATGAGATGAAGCATGTATTTGCGATTAACTATGATGAATGCAATTTCTATGATACTATGATGGTATATCTAATGCATTGGTTGCATGTTGAAGTATGATGATGGGCCAAGAGGGCCGGTTTATTTGATGATCTCATGTGAGCCCATACGCACGAGGGAGAATAAGTAACATCATATGGGCTGGGGACAAACTCAATCAACACTACATATGCCAGTGGGTCCTTTGTCTTGTGTATAGCTCTTGAAGAGCTATGAGACCATCTTGAGGAGGCCAAGTGCCTGATGTTCTAGGCTTGGTGCCTGTTATTGGATTGGGATGCCGAAGTCTGAAAGGGTTGTATAAGACTTCGACGCCTGGGGCTGTGCGCCTTAGTAGTTGTGGAGGGAGTGGGCCAGCCTTGCCAGATGCCCGGGGTCATTGAGTACCAGACCGGATGCCTGCCTTGGGGCAGATGAGGTCTAAGTCAGGTGCGAGCCTTGGGGCCAACCTTGGACTAGGATACAGACCGGGTCAGGCTTAGCCTGGTGCCGAAAGTGGGAAAAAGGACAGAGATTCCTTGAGATTTCCCGGGGTGTTGGGGACTTTCGATGCCTGCTGGTTATACTAGTTCAGCAGAGGGCGTTGGAAATAGGAAGTAAATAAAATAATACATAATAAATAATAAAAACAATACATAACTTCGGGACGAAGTTCCTTAAAGGGGGAGAGTATGTAATATCCCTTCCCTTAATAATACATAATAAATAATAAAAATAATAATATAATAATAAATAATAAATAATAAAAATAATACATAATACAAATAAATAATAATAATATAAATAATAAATAATAAATCACTTAATAATAAATAATAGGATGATATGAATTAGACGCGGGCTGGAGAACACGTTTTGCGCAGGAATCGAACCCGCGGCATGGCGATCATCGAAGGTGGCGTGGAAGGGAAGGTCGCCGCCCCTGTTCCGTTCAGATCTAGCAGTATGGCCGCGGCACTGGCATGGTGCGGCCCTCTCCAAGTATCTGAAGCGGCCCTGAGCATGCGCTCTAGTACCTGGAAACCCCTGGAAGCTGTGGGTACAGCGTTCCTCCATCTGCACGCTGGGCCAAAAGGAACCAGGGACGATCTGAAGGAGAGGCCAGCAACCTCGCTCGAGACCAGAGATCAGCAGACCCTTTTTATCTTTGGGCTCGGATCTCTCTTGGAGGGCGGAAATTTGGCAGAAATCGGTCTGATATGTACAAGATCGGTCAGAATATGGATTATCTGGCTCACCCCTTTACAGTCTTTTCACGCAGGCAATGATGAAGGGTTGCATGGGGCAGATCCACCCATGTACACTACTGCATGGCCTAAAACCAGCGGATCTAGGCCGGATCTCACAAAAAAGGACAAGATCCAAGAGCTCCAGGAGTACGTGCAAACATATTTTGAATCAGAGACACTAACTGCGCTGTGGGACAAGGGCGAAGAGGTATGGCAGGAGATGACTGCGTATGCGGGAGTCAAACAGATAGGGGACGGCCAGATCTGGGGCTTTCCCATATACATCATTGAAGGAAGAACTGGATCTGTTGCATCCCGTTCCGAATCTGCGATAACAACGTCAGGTAAATCATGGATTGGAGGTGGTCTTCCCTCTCCCTCAGTGGGAAGATATGCGAACCCCAGACAGGCCATATATCCGTCAGATCTGGCTCATAAACCAGTGAATCAGGACCTACTCCTCTCGAACTCAGATCTGATCCAGATCTTCATTAAATCTATTGAAGGCAAACATATTTGCATGAGGCTCAGCAAGGGGATGAGCGTACATGAATTAAAGGAGAGGATCCAGGGTCAACTTGGAATCCCAGCTCAATATCAACACCTTATATTTTCTGGGTTCAGTTTACAGGACAACCAATCACTCCAGCACTACGGCATCATCAACAATTCAACCATCATTCTTAATCTGCGTCTGTGTGGGGGAAGCAGTGGTTCCAGCTCAAAAACACCAGCTCTTTTCGGGATACAGTGAAAGGGAAAAAAATGGAAAATAAAACAATACCACCATCAGAGCTACCAGGACCGTACATCGTTGAACAAAAGCCTGAATCACCATCTCTACAAGTAACTATACCAGAGGTAAATAACCTGTACACAGATTTATCTAATACTGCAGTTATTTGTAGATTCAATGGCTTCTGGCCTAAATCAGATGCCCTGCATCAATGGATCTACTCAACATGGTCATCTAACTGTGAAATATATCTCTGCCCTAAGGGGTATTTCATAGTTAGATTTAATACAGAACAGGAAAGAGACAGCATTATCAATCAAGGCCCTTGGTTCTGGGGCAGTGCCGGCCTCTTCACCACCCCATGGTTCCCGGATTTTGATGCTTCTACAATGATAGTCTCAAAAATGCCCGTATGGGTGAGATTACATGGACTTCCACTACACTTCTGGCATCAAAAAGTGTTAACCGCCATTGGGAATTCTCTTGGGAAATTCCTAAAAATGGACGAAGAAAGAGCTATCAGGGGGATCTTCACATTTGCCAGAATATGTGTAGAAGTGGATTTGAGTGAGGGGCTACCTGACCACATCACGCTGAACTTTAATAATACTCAATGGACACAGCAGCTTGATTACGAAAACACAGCATTTCGATGCAGGAGTTGTATGCAGACAGGGCACCTTCAATATAACTGCCCATTAACTCGAAAGGACCCCAGGAAAACTAAGAAACAACCAAAAAAGCCAAAAGGCTGGCAGCACACAGACCCATTAGAAGAAGAGGATATAAATGAAGAACCCACAGAGACCCAGACGGAACCAGCCACACAAACGGGACAGAAACAAACTCAGGTAGCAAATACATCTTCAACTCATTCGGGGCCGATCATCACAGATCTGCATCAGGAGTTACAATTGGAAGTAAGTGGCATAAAGAGAACCCACAGCTCAGAGGGCTCAGAATCAGACAAAGAACTGCAAATGAACACAATGGAAAACCAGCTAGCTATTATCACACCCACTGCTGACTCAGGAGGATGGCGTCGGGTGGAGAAGAAGAAGGGAAGAAAAATATAGGCTCGCTGGAACATAATAATTTCTTTTTTCTGTTACTCTGTTGTTTCCTGTCTTTACAGGATTTGTTTCTATTGCTACCTAGTGTTATTGTCTCTGTTTCGCTGCCTGTCATTGCAGGATCAGCCATTTGCATATGCCTTGGCATCTACAAAATGTAATTTTTTTAATTATGAATAAAATTACGATTTTTTCCTAGGGGAAAAAAAATAAATAATAAATAATAAAAATAATAAATCATAAATAATAAATGATATTTAAAAATATACAAGAAAATAAATAAAAATAATAAAAATAAAAATAGTAATAACTATACTAAAACTCTAAATCAGAATAAATAGAAATAAAACAAGAAAACTATCAAAAAGAAGGAAATAAAACAAGAAAGCTAAAAATCAAAAGAAAAGTAAAGAAATAAAACAAGAAAGCTAAAAATCAAAAGAAAGTTGCATGTAGACACATGGAGTGTGTGCATGTGGTTCCCCTTCCAATGTTGTTCTATTTAATAGATGGTGAGGAAGATGAGAGGCATTCCGACATTCTATCATTCCGAGATTCTATCTTTCATTCTCTTGGGAGAATGGTATACTAAGACTTAGGAACACTGGCAGTAGTACGTTGATTGAGGCTCGGGGGTGGCTAGTTGTAGCATACTTCTTGCACAATTGAGCCTACGGTTGGGTGGAGAGTCGTCCCCAAAACCTTGTTGCAGTAAGCCTACTTCTACCACATGTAAGCACTATTCATTTAGTTTATTAATTACATGTTTATCTAGCTAGATAAGTGCCACTCTGATTTAAATTAAATGTTGATTAGTAAAGTTAATTAGATATTTATTTTTGGACTGTTACAGAAAGTAAAAACTGAACTTAAAACAACTCAAAGACTGAAAGCAAAGCAACTAAATCACACTACTTCAACCCCCGTTCTGACCCTTCACCTTTCAACTCAATCTGTCTATAGGAAGTAATCATAAACAAGCTGAGTAATATGATATCTAAATTGCAGGAAATTAAATTGCATAAAAGGAAACTAAGATTTAACTACTCATTCATATTTCAACTCTTGAAAATGACATAAGTAATTCAATCTCTAACTTGCAGGAAAGCAAACTAAGTCATACTACACTAAGTAATATTCTGATTCCTTACTAATAGAGTCACTTGACTATAGAAAGGAAATCATAAACAGATGAGTAATATGATGTCTAAGTAGCAGAAAAGTAAATAAGCAAAACACAATTTGAAAAATGACAGTGCTGGAATTAAACTCAGGAAATGAAAATCAGCAGAAAGGACAAGATGATCTCATGTCAGTAGTTATCAAAAAAATATGTAAATCTGCCCGGGCTACCTATAACAAAACCTGTAAAAGAAGCACTGATCAGCTAACAGTTATAAAAGAAAACATAAAGGGAATATGGACAGCAATGAACATCAGAACAACACAATATATATACAAACAATGATTTAAAAACAGTAAATGAAAGCAAGTAAGAAACTGTACAAAGCTTTGGAGTACAGGGGCCCTCTGTAACCTCGGCCAGTCAATCACTTAGTCACAAATCAGATTAAGGAAAGTTGTCTTCTCATGTATTTAAAGTGCAGTAATAAAACAAAGTGAAACACAGTACAGTGGGCTGATGACAACAGTCAAAATTACATTTCAAAAACTAACTATCCAGCGTATATCAACGCGTTATTTATAAGTAAAGGAGCTGCAACTAATTCCTAGATTTTATGCTGCCAAGAGACACGTAAATCTCCTTAACCCGAGATCTAGCGTGATGGTCATCATGACAGTTGAATCCATGGAGTGGTGGCTGCTTGATTCAGTTCACGGGCTGCTCTACAGGTGTGCCAGTACCTCCGGAAACTAAGGATTGTGCCACGCAAACCTTCACATGGACAAAATAGAGCTGTGCCACCACAAAACCCCTCATTTGGCCCTTCCTTTGACCATCGTTGACCACGACCGTTTATGAGTGATTTGGCTGATCTGAGGGGACACACTCCATGTACACGTCACTTGCAGCTTACCCATGTGTCCGGTTTCTCCATTGGACACTTGTAGCATAGCCTTTAACAAAATGGCTGCGGAAACTTGGGCTGGCTGCGGAAAGTGACAAGTTTCCGCAGCTGCTTGAACAAAAATCTAAATCAAACAACAATCATAAACATAGTTAGGAAACCATTTCATAAGCTCTTTTTAGACTAATATGCAACGATTTGACAGCTTGGTGGATGAAGTAAATGGAAAAAGAAGGCTGAAAGGGTATATAGGGAAGTGCAGGTTTGGGACTCAACACCAACCATCGCACTTCATGTTTTGATTATGCCAAGGACCGTAGGTCCTTACATCCTCCTCCACCTAAAGTCATTGTCGTCCTCGACAACATCCCATCCTGGTAGCCATCCACCAAGATCAAGATTTACATATCCGAACAATCTTATCCATGATATCAACTCCTCCACATACTGCAAACATTCCTGCAACATATGTAGAACCACATCTCCATCATGTGTCATCCCCATCCTATAGTCTCGCCAAGATACTCCACCTGATTCTGTCATCTGTCTGCACAAACATCAGCTCACACGGATCCAACTCATGTTGACACACCTCTGCACACTGGTACCCCTCATGACTCAAGCTAGTTGGGTAGCTAATCCAACCATACGCCCAAACCATAAGAATGCACATCCTTATGCCATCATCAGTCTTTCCCTGACTTTTGCTACATCTCGGACTCATCAAAGTCTGCTCAAATCCCATGCTCAGGTCCATGGAAACTCCATCCCATCTGCAACATGTTTGGTCCATGGTCTTGTTGTACAAGGAGTGTACAACCTCTCCATCGGATCATACAAACATCTCCATGTCACATCAGCATCTGCACAACATCTCTGCCTCGGCACTCCATAGAATGTCCATGAGTGACACCTCTATACATGCTCCTGCATCATGTCCCTACATACTCATGCTCCATGTCTCCAACCTAATGTCCATGACTCTAGTTGTCCATGATGCCCAACCAAGTGGCCTCATCCCAACATCTGATCATCTGCATCCAAGTTTGCATTCTATCATAAAGAAGCCTCCTCCAAGGCCCCTTGCTAAGTTGGTGTAGCCCCTCCCAAACGAGGTCCCTACACCCACCCATCTCCAAGGTTGTCTATAGAGAAAGGAGGGCTAGGAAGTTTCCTCCATGACTCTCATCCACCCATGTATCAGATTGATACTGTGTCCTCAAATACCTATGCATAGCCTCAACCTCCTCACATGTGCACCCAAGCTCACCTAGCTTGTCCTTTGTCAACTAAAAGTCATATATGCCCATAGCATACCTGCAAAAGTCCACTATACCAACCGGATCTCTACCTGCATAATCTTCTCCAACCACTGCTTCTGAAGTAGTACTCAGACTCCATTTGCAACTCCATTGTGAAGATCATCAGTAGAAGATGTCTCTGTCAAGTGCTCCATAATCCGTGAGATTGTCCTCTCACTTCCTTCCTTCTTCCTCGCTCTTGCAACGAAGTCAATCAACTTCCCTTCCTTCGTTGTTTGAGTCATACTCCCAAGTCCTCTTTGCTCCACATCCTCATGCTTCACATTCAGATCTTTGGGATATAAAGTCATAGAATTCATCCTCGGTCGATACCCCAAGCAACTCCTTCTATTCATCAGAACCAACATAGTTCTTCCTCCAGTTGTGATCAAGAGAACGTCACGGTCAACCATTGGTATGGCTTGTGCAAGCTTCATGAAATCTTTCCCCAACACCATAGAATGGTCATCCATGTCCACGATCCTCAAGTCGAACTTCCCAAACCATGAGCCCAATCTCACTTGAGTGTTTTCCATCACACCAACAACAACTTTCATGGTAGAGTTGACTGCTTTGGAAGCACTCTACTCTCTCTCCATTTCAGCTTTCTTCCCAAAAGACTTTACTGCCTTCCTACTCAAGAAGCTATGAGTAGCCCCCATATCCACCAAAGCTGCAAATCTCTTGCCCTTCATGGTCACCTGCACAAAACTCAACTTCAAGGCATCGCCTCCTTCTGTCAGCTTTATCTTGTGTCTCACATCAGCAACCTTCTTCAAGAATTTGGCCTCAGAAGTGTCCATTGGCTTGTGCTCCAATCTGACATTCCTCCTAGGGCACTTCAGTTCCTTGCTTGTCTCTTCTAAGCAATTCGATCCTGGCTCAACTTGACTTCCTTCAAGCTTGTCCTCCATCGCATCCTGCTTAAGTGCTCCAACCAAGTGCCCATTGACCACCTTCACGGAACTAAGCTTCTGAACATCCTCCGGATTATCTCGGTAGTGAGTCCCCAGCCTGTTAATGTATTCGAGCTCATCTTGCTCAATCACAACCTTCTTATCAAGAAGTTTCTTCGTCATCTCCTCCTCAAGCTGCTTGATTTCGGTCTCCACCATGGAATTCTTCTTCCTCAACCGGGCTCTCTCATCCAAGAGCTCTTAAATATCAAGACCATTCCGTCGGATTTCCTTGTCAAGTTCCCTGAGTTCACCATCCATCGTACTCCCATATTGAAACTTGAGTTCTTCAAGTTCTTCCCTAAACTTCGAACAACTTTCCCGAATCCTCATATTCTCAGCCTTCATCGAAACCCAATCAGAACTCCATCTACTCATCTGTTCCAACACTTTCTACCGGAAGACTTCACCTACATTATGGCTAGATTCACCTGTCATAGGTTCATCCACCATCTTTTCCCTTTCAACCTTCTCCATATTCACCAGCTTCACCAAGTTCCTGCGACCCAAACCAGTTCTTGTTCCACTTGTATGTGAAACCAACTTCCTTCACCTACAAGTACTTGCTTCACTGTCACTTTGTCACGAGAAAAGCTTGCTTTGATACCAACTATCACACTTTTCACCATCAACCAGGACATCAGCTTCCTGCAAGACTCCTCCAAGTCTTCAGACTAGCTCTGGTACCAACTATCACACCCCCAGGCCTACGATAATATTTCAACCGTACTTGGCGAGGTGCGGCACCACCGAACACTTTCTTTTCACCAATACTTATGTTCATGGACTATGCCTAGCCACTTATTCTACTTAGTTTGTGTTTCTCAACCAAGTAATTATTATGTTGCCTTTACACCAATGAACACCCATACACATTCATTATCATCATCAATTACACAAGAGAACACAATTGCACAGTATAAAGGGAGGGGCAACTCCGTGAACAATGAGTCTGCCCGAATATATTATATTAATCAACTTTCCAATATTACAAGATTTACAAGTATACTTGGGAAACACCAAGTTTCATACTTAACCAAATTTACAACTTGTCACACCTTTGTGTGCCAACCAAAGTTCCTTACCCGAGCTGGGCGGGTGCGCCCTCACACAAGTTGCCAACCGACTCCTCAACCGAACCTTGTTTCGTGCACGATGGGTGGGTGACTCCACCAAGTCACCAAGACATCCTCGTTTCTCCTTCACATGACGGTCTTCACCAAAGTTCCCACCATGTTATGTTTGCACGCTGGGTGGGAGACTCACCCAAGTCTCCACCTGTGCTCCTTTGTTTGAACGACAGGCACTCTTTGCCCATGCCTTCCACCCGATACAACTTCGTGCGATATCTCGTGCGGCCTCGCCCAAGGTTGGGCGCATAGAGCTGTGCACTTCTTTGTATGCGTTGAATGACCAAGCTCATTTGATTGATTGATGTCTAAATGATCCAACAATGCGTCCAATATATACGCTTCGTTGACCACCCCTTGGCTGACCTTCGTTTCTTGCTAACTGATGCCCTTCGCTTGTCTTTCCATTCGGTCGACCCATCGGCCAACACTCCAAACAACACTTTTCACCATCGGTTCCTTAAGGATGAACGCCCTTGATCGTTCACCATATAAACATGGTTTTCCCTCATAATTCACATCCATGCCTCCAAGTATTTTCGATCTGCCATGCTTTGTTTGTTCGTGCGCACTTTGTCTCATCCAACTGTTGCACTTCGTGTTTCGGTTATGCCAAGGATCGTAGGTCCTTACAGGAAGAATCCTATGCTTGTTAAATTGAGGGTTGAAGTGGCTCAGACATGGACTTAATGTGAACTAGAAATGCACAATGTTCTAAGGGAATCTCAGTAGAAGGGAATATTTTGCATTTGGCTGAGGCAAGTAGCAAAAAGCCAAGTCACCTTTCTAGGAAGATTGTCGCTGAATTATGAAGGAAGGAGGACCTTTTCATTGCGTAGTTTTATTTTGAAAGAGGGCGGGGGAGGTCCTTCTTTTAAACTAGAAGTTCTCCATGTGATATTCAAGTTAGAATTGTTCAAGGTTCAATGTCGTGAGTCAGTACAAGCAAGAACTATTCGTTACCATGCCTTGAATGTGCTCAATGTGCAATTATAGGAGCTAACCTTGATAAATATTAGTGTGCAAGTCCAAGAGGTAAAGTTTTGATCAATGAGGCTCATGAATAGGTAGTTCTCATCACCTGGTGAGAGATTAATGCATTCATAACTTGCATTGGGAAGGACAACCAAGAAGAGCTCCAAAATGGCTAAGTGTGGGACCAGTAGAGTAAGAAAGGGAAAATCATCCGAACGAGACTCAAACATAGATCACACACATGAACATCATTAAAAAAAGCTATAGGAATGCACAGGGCTCATGATCAGAAATCACATATTGAAATGAAAACAAAGTGACACTTATTTTTAAACGTGATAGTTGAAACGTAGCATTGCAACACTTAGAACATAATTTGCAACAAAAGTGTCTAATATTACCAAAAATCGTGCCAAGCTATACGAATGTGTCTTGCACATATTCTTATGATGTCTAATACCATATAATCCAAAAGAGTGTGCTAGTTCTGCCTCTACTTGATGCCTTTAGTGCAAAGTGCATCATAGTGTACTCAAAACAACCCCATTTGGTGGCGAAAGTTGTTTTACTTCTGTCCTCTGGCACGATCTCAATCTGGTGATACCCCAAGAAACCATTCGTGAAGGAGTAAGCTTCCTGTCCACCCACATTTTCTAGTACCTTGTCTGTAGATGGTGTTGGAAAGGGATTGTTAACACATGCGTCGTTGAGCTTCCTGAGATCCACCCAGATGCGAATTTCACCTTTCTTTTTTTTCTCCTATACAACCATAGGAATTACCCTGTAAGGACCTGCAGTTCAGGTCACCTTCACCGTGAAAAGGATGGGTGAGGAGCTCATGTGAAATGTGAAGTGAAAGAGCCAAGGGCAAGTTTATATGATGTTGGGCGAGTTGAGAGGACAGTCCCATGAGTTGGGCAGGCCGACCCTCCACTCGGGTGAAGGAAACATGTTGAACGAGTCGGCTTGGCCGTTGGGTGTGGGTCGGCCGGGTGACATAACCCGCCACCCGCCCATATATATTGGTGGAGCGTTTGAGGAGACGAGCCATCATCATTCAGCCAACACGAGTTCGATTGAGGAGTTCTATGGTGTGTGGATGAGCCCGCACGACGGGCAGAACTCGGGCGAAAAACTCGTGCAGAAAAGTCGGGTGAGAAACTCGGGTGAGGAACTCGGGCGAAAAACTCGTGTAGAAAAGTCGGGTGAGAAACTCGGGCAAAAAACTCGTGTAGGAAACTCATGTAGAAAACTCGGGCGAGGTCGTCGGGCAGAACTTGGGCGAGGTCGTTCAAGCAGAACTTGGGTGAGGTCATCGGGCAGAAAACTCGGGCGAGGTCGTTCGGGTGAACCAGGTGAGGTCGTTCGGGCGAGCCGAGTGAGGTCGTTGGGTGACCCAGGTGAAGTCATTTGGGCGACCCGGATGAGGTCATTGGGCGACCCAGGTGAAGTCTTTTGGGCGAGTCAGGTGAAGTCGTGTGGCGACCCAGGTGAGGTCGTTTAGGCGAACCGGGTGAAGTCATGTGGCGACTCGGGTGAAGTTGTTCAGGTGAACGAGTTTGGGTGGATGTGTGGATGGGTGGCCAGGTTAGGGCGCACTGTGCATGCTGAAACGAAGGTTGGAACCAGAGGTCGTGAACGAAAAGTTGGGCAGGCGGGAATGCGTGTGGTCCATCGAACGGAGGTCGAGCAGGATAGCACGATTTGGGCGCTTGTTGGACAAATGGAGAGCGAGTCGGGTGAAGACGTGCGACGAGGTGAATGAAGGGTTGGTGAGTCGTGCGACGACTGTGCAGAGGTGCCGACGAGCTGGGCAACCGAGTTTGCTGAAGTTGGAAATTTGGCTGAGTGTAAATTTGGGGTTTCCCAAGATTTAACTTGTACTTATAAAAGAAGATTATATATGTTGATTTAGGCATACTCATATTGCAGCGAGTTGCCCCTCCCTTTATACTGTTGTGCATTTCTATTGTATAATGTTGTTTATGTGAATGTTATGGGCTTTGACTATATAAAGGACAAAGATAACACTTGGTAATGAAAAATAAACTAAGTATGGAATGTTAGGCGTAGTCTACAATCATAAGTATTGGTGAAAATAAAATGGTTGGTAGTGCCGCACCTCACTATAGTGCAGTTGGAAGAGTACTGCCAATGTAGGGGCGTGACATACCCAGTCGGATTCCTCCACTGGTTCAATTATTCCTGCTGCAAGCATTTTGTCCAACTCTTCGCGGACCTTCACTTTGTATTTTGGATTCAACCGATAAGGCCGCTGCTTGACTGGCTTCACGTCTGGCTTCAGAGTTATCTTCATCATCCCTAGGTCGCCAAGGATTCCTTTTAACTCCGTGATTTTAGTCGGGAATAAGTCTTGATATTCTCGAAGTAAATCGACGAACTTTTCCACCATGGCATCATCCCAATAGTCCCCATGCGTCGCATACTTCGGCTCCTCCTCTGCATCAATGTTCACCTGTTTTGTTTTCAGCGACACGATGATGTCGGGGTGCTTGATCACTAGTCCTCAAACCTTTCGACTCCCCTCTATTTCTAGAATATTGATGTTTCTGGGGTCGTCCTCATCATCCTCTATTTGCACGTTGTAACATTCTATGGCCTGGCTCAACTGACGCGACCAATCTGGCTGCACTATTTCTTCTGGTTCCAGTGGTACTTTGAAAATGGTGGCCTTCACCACTTGCAGTGCATCATCAATAATAACCATCCATTGGTCCTCAAATAAGAATGTCATTAAGAACCCTTCGCACAAGATATCCCATTCACCCGTACCATGTCGGAGTTTTGTTTCAGCATACTAGTTCCTTGGGATGACATCCAAGGTATGATAAAATAAGTGTACCCACTCCGGCTGGGGCTCTTCTCCATAGGCCTGGGTCCATCTGGTGAGGTGCATGGGTGGGTCACCATGCCCATCATATTTCTCAGTTATTCGTAGTTCCATCTTCCCAAACCTTATTTGCATCATCCGCCTATAGCCACGTCAGTCTTCAAAGGTTCCTTCATGCGTCCCCCACCAACGCGCTAGCTATTGTGCACAACGCCCATTTTGACGCATCGAACCGATGGTGCTATGGTACCATGCATTCAAACTTGGTCAGGAATTCATCTACTGCTGTCAGCCCATCATACATCGGTAGTTCTCGATCTTGATCTTTTATGCAATACAACAACCTAGTCATCATGTTGCAGTTTTACGTTGTTACTCCGTTCAACCGATTATGCCACTGTTTGTATTCCTCATCTAAATCTATAGTGCAGGACTTTGCACGCTCCCACGATATTCCTCCTTCTGCAGTCGGATTGACCCAATCTTGATTTTGTGCAATGATCTTATAGATACAATCCAGTTCATCATCACTTCCATCATCGCAGACGGGTTCCATGTAGTGCGCTCCTTCAGCCGGGTCTAGCGGAATAACTACGCGGAGTGACTTCTTCTCAAATATCATTTTCCACTTCTTTAAATTAATGACCCCATTCATATATGTGGTCCAGTCTATCCCTAACAACACAGGGTAAGGGATATTGTCATCCATGATCTCTATTACCTCAAAGTTCGTTTGTGTGCTCACACCTTCTATATCTACTGTGATTCCTTGTAGTCTCCCCATGGGCAAGATCTTTTGTTGGTTTTCCATCCACAATTGAATAGGAGATCATTGCAGTGCAGGATTTCCCATGCGCTCCCAAGTCTGTTTAGGTAGCACGTTTGCATCTGAGCCTAAGTCTAGGATTACCTGATCCATCTCATAGTCGCCGATCTGCGCTATTAACTGCATCTCCCGTCTAGTACACAAAGCATGTTTCCCCAATTTTCGGACCACGCAGGGTTCACCTAACCCTGCGCATGTAGTTATTAGCTCTTGTAATCCTTTAACCGCCCTACTATCGCGAAGCAATTTCATGCATGTCTCTAAAAAGGTAGTTAGCATCGAGGGATCCCTTTCTGACTTGGGTTGATCCTTACTACCTAGGGTAGAGACCTCTGCGAAGCTCTTCCTAGCTTCCAGATCTGTCTCCTTGCGAACCTTGACATCGTCCTTGGTTAATTTCCTCTTATCCTCCCCTGTGGCTGTGCCACTTTTGAGCACCATGTTCACACTAGGGTCTTCCTCGTGCGGTTCGGCCCTCATCATTTGGATGTTCTGCATCGCCGTAGGTTGTGCTGCCCTCTTCTCACGTATCTGTGCTATCAATGTGGGGCAATCTATCATTTCATGATCGAACTGTTCATAGTAAGGGCACGATATTTTGGTCGAGTTGGTACAATCCCGCACGCAGTGCCCTGGTCCGCCATAGTTATAGCAGATTAGCTGCCCATGGCCCCTTCCTAGCCCCATTCCCCATACTCATCCTCACCCCTATAACCCACCGCATGCCATCGCCGTGACTGGGTCCTGACCTCACACCTCAGTCTACACCCTGTAGGAAGATGTTCGATCCATCAATAATTCATAACTCTGGCAGTCCCATTCATCGTGGCCCACCAATCTACAAAAATTGCAAAATAGCTGCTAGGGGGTCTGGGTAAACTTTTTCAGTAGGTGATAGTTGTCTGTGGTGTGCTTTCCTCCCACGTGACAGATTGCGCACCAGAGAGAGGGCACTGCGCTTGGCCCTACCGGTGCCTCTGGTCGCAATGGCATTGGTCCCCCCTTGCCAAATAATTTGCAAATATCGGACAATGATCCTTATCGTGACCCTGGCCTTTGCATTTCACGCACCACACTTCTTCCCATGCATCTGGGGGCTGCCTTTTCTTGTTTTAGATTCTGCATTTCTAAACATAGGTTTTGTATTTGCACGTGGATTTGCTGAACTCCCAACCCTGGATACTGTATTGGAGTTTCATGCAACCTCATCGCTGTCTCTAATGATTCAGCCTGGGTTGAGAATTTTTTCTGTGACAACGCCATCCTCAGATGTGGCGTTAAATACGCCATAAACCACATGCAGTGCTACGCATCCATTAGTGTCATGTTAGCCTCTCGAATCATACTTTTTAGCCTATGATCTAGGTCCCAAGGGGTTACCCCTGGCAACATTACGATCTTCTTAAACTCGATGATCAACTGCATCTCTGATCTCAGCTGACTAAAATCTTTTTTCAATGCCTCTCGGATCTCCGCTATTCCCGCATTCGGGTGATTGCTCGAGTACTTTATATACCACATCAACGCGTGGTCCTGCAATGCGCTAACCAGAGTAGCCTTTTTGATGTTATCGTCCGTAACTCAGTGCACTTCCCATACTGCCCTTACTACAAACCAAAACTATTCTGGATCTTCGCTTCCTGCTCCTTTAAATACCGACAACTTGATCGCGCTTGTCATTTTTAACTCCTAGTCTGTGTGCGGGTATGCTAGGGCCTACTACGACCTCAAACAATCTTCAATCTCTTTCTTCGTAGGGCTTCAAAATTCCAACATCAGACATCCCTTATGCAGATCTCAGTCCCGGAAATGGAACCATTTGTTGGATTATTGGGGCCTGACCCAGGTTCAGAAGAGTTATTAGCTAAAAAAATCCCGCGCTACTGGCCCTTTCGGAAATAGTCCACAGAGCGCGGACTGAAGTCTCACCCAAGGTAGTAGGGGAGGGTGTTGGAATGAGGTTTCTGCACCCTTGGGATGTCTAGATGTGTTCTAGGAGGTTTGCGAACCGATCTGTAGTGTCGCGCCACTTTGCTTCCGCGTAGATTCGAAACAAGGCATTTCCTTAATCCTTATTATTAATGAGTTTGTTCTAGACTAGATCTACTTCTTACAGTGTTTAAGCAAACAGTTAATAGAGATAACCAGTGTGCGCACCTAGAAATGTTATAGATTTGCATAAAATCAGAACATAAGCATAAGCGCACAAATCAAAATAGATATATAAACTAGAAATTAACCAGATCCACAATATTTCTGAATCAACACGGTATTTCAAAACCAACTTCTCTTTATTAATATTCTTGATTCAGTACAATCCACTTCCTTGCCCTGCGCACCCAGCTGCAGGGGTTCGCGCACACAACTGCGGACTCTATCAGGCCTCTGCACACACAGCTGTGGAGCCTCTATCCAACCACTAACACCCACGACCCGGACGTACAGACTTAGAGCATAATTACTTGCAAAAACCCATCACACATCATATCTAACCAACAAAAAGTACCTCTACTCTTAGAGCCTCGCTCTATTTATACATTCCCATGGTCCGCGGACCATGGGCAGGCCGACTCACTTCCTATTATTTTATATTATTTTTGGGCGGACAACACTTTGACTGACCTTTTACATTTCACGCTTCGCGCACTTCACGAAGCTGTCTACAGTACCATTACCCTAACTTATGGTCTTTAAACCCCAAAACCCTTACGCGAGGCCTCCACTACCCAATAGTGCGACACACACAATAGTTGAAATAGTTAAAAGCGACACTTGTGACAGTAAGAAAAAGTGAAAATAACACTTGCTAAAGTGACAAGCAAGAAAAAATTATAGACGCCAAAGTGAAAGTGCCACTTTTGAAAGAAAAGGTAAGAAAAAATGACATTTGAGAAAACTCAGTGGAATGATGAAACAATTGTATCCAAAAGTGAGAGAGTTTTTTTATATGATGTTCCATACTGATTTTCAACATAGGTTATGTAGTGCATTGTGCTTATGGATTGCATAGTCACTATCAATAGTGATTTCACAAGCCTTACTTTCAAGAGCTGCACAATTCCTTTCTAAGAATGCATAGAAAGAAGTGCATGTATGAGTCTACCAAGGATTGAGCATGTGTGAGAAAGTGAATTTGACACTTAGAATCTGAGAAGAATACTTGAGCACTTTTCAAAAAAACAACTGACTGTGAAGTGGCCATGGAATGATATATCACAAGATCCTTAGGAGGCCCCAAAATTCAAGTGTAGGAAAAGTTTTTGGGGGTGTTTGATGCAACGTCAACACTTGGTGACACACTAGTAGAGCTCCAACTTCTCTATTTAGGTTTCACCCTTAAGTGAAAGGTCTCAGCCTTTCAGGAAGTATTGATTCATCATATATATTACCTTGCATTGCCCATTTGAATCAACTATAAGATGTAGTATCCTCTATTCCCTTTCTTGGTTAAAAACAATTACAAATATTTTAGTATCATAATTGTTTTGGTCTAGGAGAAGGGTAATATGTAGTTTCAAGTTTAAGATGATCAGAGTCTTAGTTTTCATCTTCAGTGTTGCTTCGCTACTAGAAATCTTGTTAAGTACCCCAACAAAGTCACTACAAGAACACACACACTGTTTTGATGCCAGCGAGCATGTTTAGTACCCCGACAAAGTTGCGTGCTTTACCTCTCTATGTATGAAGCCTTTATCTCTCTTTATTTTATCTTATGAGTTTATGCTCATTGGAATTTTATTAACATTTATCTCACCAGGGTGTAAGAGGGATCTTGACTTATTGAGAGCAAGAGAGGTTGTTCCTTTAAAATATAGTTATATGTACCTCTAAAACTGATACGCTCACTTTGATTTTTTCCTTTCCATTCTCTACTCAATTGGATTGGCATGTAAAACACAATTTACTTACAATATCGAGTTAAGGAATGCAGATCCTAAATAGATACATGCATCATGGTTCTTCTCATGTCTTTGTGTTCAAAATGAATCATGTTTTCCATCAAGACATTATTGTCTTTAAAGGATATGCAACAAAAGTAGAGAAGACGGTTTAGCTAAGCATTTTTCAGTGTCATAATTTCCATTTCTAAAGTTTCGCGACATTGTGTTTTGATCGAAAAGGAAAAACTTTCATTTAGAGCCTTATTAAACAAAACAAAACAAAAAATACATGACAACACAAGAGATCAAGACCAAAAGACCAAAGAAAATGTAGAACTGAATTGAAAGAAACATGTATGCCAAAAGTACGAAAACAAAGGAATGCAAAGACTAGACGGAGAGAAAAATGTAGAGTAAAGGCAATGCAAATAAAAATCAAATGCAACTAGACCTAATCCTAACCTAACTAGCTAGAAGCTCAGGGTTAAGTGTAATGAATTTCCAATGTAGCCACCAAAATTTTTCCCAACCTGAAACCACAAAGATATGAGCAATTAAAACTGATATAAAACAATGTGAAAAAGAGAAGATAAAAACTTGAATAGATTGCATAAAAGATTGAAGGTCTTACATGTTGGTAGAAAGATGTGCCATAAAATATAGGTTTAACCAACCCACAACCTTACCTTTTTGGTTAGAACAATAATCACGAAATGCTCAAAGGCATCTTGTGAATGTACCTTCATTTGTCTTGTCCTTCTTAGAAAACATCAAGAAAGATAAGAACTTATTATTAGCAATGGGGCTTTCTAAGTACTATGCTTCCAAATAATCATTGATTCAATCATGGAATTCAAAACCATCCTCTTTAAAACCCTGAAATCCTTGAGAAAATGAAATTTCAATTAATGGTATGGAATTAGGATGAGAATCTCATGGAAGAAATTGGATTTGATCAAGTTCAAGAGCCTTTCCAAGAAGGTGAGGACCTAAACATAACCATCAGTGAAGACTGAAGTTACTCAATTTCTTAAAAAGTATCCAAGTGGTGAGATGACAAACTAGAAAGTTGAATTGATGTAAGACAAATATCATCATATATACTGGTGGGAAAATCATTAGTCGAATGACAACAGTTAGAACTAGAATTATGATCAGATGGACTGATTAAGGCATAATATTCTTGGTTGATGGAAAATATAGATAGATCAGTTTGAGAATCACTACAAATAATTTGAACAATATAATCATATTCCTCACATGTCAGATGTAACAAGCCATTTCCTTGTAACTAATTACACAATGAACCAACACCACAATGATAGAAAGAATTGAAAATTAATGCTAGTATATCGAATACTTGAAACAAGTCAGGATATAATGGGTGAACATATATATCAGGTAGAGGAATTTGACTCACCAAATAACTCAAGCACTTGATAACTCTCAATAGGATATCTTGTGGCATAAAGAAAATGACTAGCATGATACCATTCAAAAGAAACACTAAGATCTGATTATTTTCAATTGTATTTGGTAGGTATGAATCCTTTGGCCAATGATAGTCTTTAATATGATCACCTTCATAGATTTTTACATCCATGAAAGGTATACATTCCAAACCCGAGTTCAATACAAGAGATTTGCATGGAGATGAATCAACTGAAACAGAATCCTCAATCTGATAAAAAACAAAATCTAAAAAATTAGAAAATCTATATCTAGAATACCAAAAATATTTGAAGAAGGGGTTTACATTCATTGAAACCATGCAATGAAAATAATTTTACAAGAAAATATATATTTGACTTAGTTCGGGGATCCCACCAGTGTTGCGAGAACCTTTCATAACCATCAATGGAAGTTGAAGTACTTCAACTTCCTGACAAGTCCTCGAACTTTCAAGGATTGTAGAATTGCATTTTGAAAATTGGATCAAATCGTGCATGGTGTGTGGAAAACTACTACCAATAATTTCAACAAGATCACTAATATCCATATGGAAACCATCTATATCATTGGTTTGATCAGATTTGTTAACTCCAAAAGATAAATTACTCAACGCATAAGATTCCTCTAATTTCACTTCTAAGGATGGATAGGTTGGATAAGCCTCAGGAGTAATCTGGACTAAATAATTTCCCTCATGCAAGACTGGAAATGATAAGGAATGGAATGGATACTCAATGATTTTATTGGTTTCTTCTTCATCATGGATAACCTCACTACTTTGTGTCAATTAAAAATCCTGCTCATTATATGATGAATTTGAAGAGCATGGTGTATCTTCATCACGAGTTAATGCATTACAATTAGTAGGGCACAAGGGATAGTGAGTTGAAGAGGAAGTTTCCATAAGAAAATATTCTTTGACTGAATCAGATTCTAGATCTAAATCTTTCAAAACAAAATCTTCTTGAGGAACTAAAATAAAATTGGTTCACTTGGGCATTCATTACCAAATACATCAATGGATTCATCGCCATCAGAATGACGATTGCCTAATACTTTATATTGATTAAGTGAATGGGTTTCATTTGATTGACTATTGATATTACTAGATTCTAAATAAGCTAAGAATGGAGGAAAATCATCTTGACATAGAGGATTTTGAAAAGGAGAAGAAATATTGAAAGAATATTCACCTTTCTGCTCCTCTACTTGTGAAATGTGACTACCTTGCACCTGATCACTGCTTGGATTGGTAGACTGGAAATCAAGAGAGTTTGAAAGAGATTGATCAAGCATATAGAGGGACAAGGGATAATGAGAATAGGATGGTAGAGGATGGAAAGTGTCCCTTGAAGAGATCATACTTTCAATCAAATCAGATTCAATATTGAAGTTATGAGTGTTAATATCATCTTGAAAAATCAAGGGATTGGTCTTCACCTTAGGCTTCATGAACCATTCCAAGATTTCCTCCATTAGATCTAGATCATGGAAAGTGGATGAAGGTTGAAAAGACAGATCAACAATTTGATTTCCAGATTTCCCAAATTCAACATCATCACAAGGAGGCACCTAAATTGATACTGAAAAAGGAGGAGGACAAGGAACAAAAGGAATAATAGGTTCCTCCTTTGAAATTAGACGTGCCTCATGGTTTTCAATAGATGGGAGAGAAAAATAATTCGGGGATTCATATTCACAATGCTTCAAAGATATTTGAACCAAATATTCAAACTTTTCTTTAAAGAAATCCAAATATGTAACCTTTTAATGAAATTCATAACATAAGTGAAGGAATCTATTAGAAAATTCCTCAATTGACTGATCAGGGTTAATTTTTAGTTGATTAATCCTTTTAAGAACAACTTAGTAATCATACCTATCAAAGGCTTGATGAAGCTCCTTGAGGAATTGTTCAAATGAATGAATGGAAGAAGATGGTAAGGTATGACACCATTGGTTAACTTGACCTTCAAGTGTGAGGGTGAATAATGTACAAGTAACATCTTCATAATCGATTTCATAAGATTAAAAAAAATTGAGAAAATGGGATATATGCTTGGCTATGGATGTTTCACCCTTGCCATCAAACTTCAATTGAGACAAGTTATAAAATGGTTCCATGGGGATTAAAAGTTTAAAATTGGATTTATTAGAAAAACATACTAGGAGTATGATTTTGGAATGAGCCATTTAAGATGAGAGATTTAAAATAGACTCAACGAGGACAACTTGTTTTCCTCCATCCTTCTAGCACTAAAATATTTTTACGGTGCTAGATTCAGCCAATAGTAGGCGATCTCCCCGATGTGAAGTCCCAATTAGAACTCACACCATTTGGAGTAGGAGCTCCATCTGGAGTATCGGACTGGGCACCATAACTCAAAATTTTCCTTGGATGCAATGGGTAACATAAGAGAGTATGCACATAACCTTTGAAATCAACAAGTAATTTGACACAGTGAAAAACCAATTGCAATGTGTAAAATGAGACTTTCACAAGAGGGGAGACAAGAGTGAGTCTCTAGAAGGAAAGTAATAGTACTATCCTAAGAAAGGCACACAAGAGCAAGGAAAGTTTCATTAATTATCTAGTGAAGTAGCTCAGATAGACAAAAAGATCATTAAAGAAAATACAACACACATTTAGCAAGATGAGCACCAAAGCCAATGAAGTAGTTCAATTTATTTAGTACATATGAACAAAACACATAACACAAACATCTAAAGAATAGTCTTACAACATTTACGATACATGGATGAAAGTGTGTTGGCTCAACGAGTTTCTGATAATTAAGTGAAAGATCCAAGTAATTGTGAGCCACTAGCACCAATAGTGGAACATTACATCACTTCTTGATTCTCCAAAGAAATATCTTCTCCCCTATGCCAAGATAGAGAATCCAAAGCTAGCTCTCCAAAGTCAAATCCTCCAAAATCTATTTTCTTGAGTTATGAGCTTTCTTTTATAACAAGAGGAATGAAATTTCATTTCCCTTATGACTCTTGAGTTACCCTCATGACTCTTAAACTCCTAGGTGACCTTTGAACTTATATTGACTCTTTGGTCCACGTGAGGCTTTTCATATTCCACATGTGAAACTTGGACTTCCATACATGTACGTTTTGTCATTTTTTGAGAATAGATAATTTCATTCCACATCATGTGGCAAAGTAAATGGACATCATAGGACAATGTGATGACACTTTGAGAGGCCATGATTTGGCCACTATGACGTAAGACTTCATTGTGATGTATCCATGCCAATTTCCTCTCCTTTATCCTAGTTCTTGTATGATAGATATGATCTGTACTCCATATTCACCTTTCAAAGGGTCTCAAATTAGTATATGAACCTTTTGAGTTATCATGAAATGTCATCACTCTATCATGGTCCAAGAATTCTTCATGTCTTCATGATGGTCATTCTTTGTGATTCTTCTCTGCAAGTGCTTCTTTGTTTCTTCTCTTTGACATATTCCTGGAGCATCACCTTGTCTTGTTGATGAGGTACACCTACTAATGAAGTTCACACATGACAAGGAAAAATCAATCCAGAAATCATCTATCCTATCTTGACTTCTCTCATGGAAGAAGTTAATTGTGATGGGCCTATGTGAGAGTTGATAGGGAGAGGCTTGCTATGGATTGTGCAGTTGAGCTCAATATACACTCAATAGTGGCTGAAGGAAGGCACCACTACACACTAGGAATGTAAAATGTGCTATAAGGAGGGGCTCTTTAGGGTCCAACGCAGTGGGAAAGTACAAGAGACAAGGTTGATGAGCTTGGTGACTGAAACAACGTAGTGAATAGTACTTAAGGGGGAGGGAGATAGTGACTATGCAGGCGAGATTCTCAATGACTAAGGGAAGGCCTCACTATGCACTAGAACTATGAAATGCACAAAATATGCCAAGAAGGACAATATGACTATGCAGTGGGGGATTCTAGTCAACAAAGGAGCAAGAATAGGCACATAAACTGTGTAATGTGCAATGTTTGAGGAAAATAATCCTATTATTGTGCAGTTGAGGGATTTAGTGGCTTAGACATGGATTGAATATCCATAATAAATGCACAGTGTAATAGAGGAGGCTCATTGTAAGGGAAGATTGCGTAGTTGGCTGAAGCAAGCAACAAAAAGCCAAGTCAAGTTGCGAGGATGGTTTTCAAGGCTTTGTGAAGGAAGGGGGACCTTTGTATTGCAAATTTTTCTTTTTCAATGGGGTGGAGGAGGTCCTTGCTGTCAATTGGAAGTGATCCATGTGCTATGAAAGGTATAACTGATCAAGACTTAGTGCAATGAGTTATTATAAGGAATAAGGGTTAGCGACCATGCCTTGGAGGTTCTCAATGTGTAATCATAGGAGCTAAAATGAAGAAATATCAATGCCCAAGTTCAGAAGGTCAAGGTTTGATAAACGAGGCTCATGAATAGGAAATTCATCACCTGGTGAGAGATCAATGCTTTCATAACTTGTACTGGATAGGAGGAACAAGAAGAGCTCTAAAATGGCTAAGTGTGGAACCAATAGAGTAAAGGGAAAAGCATCTGAATGAGACACAAACATAGACCATACACATGAATGCCACCAATAAAAGACAGGAAATGCATAGGGATCATGATCAACAATCACAACTTGAAATGACAACAAAGTGACACTTATTTCTAAGTCTGACAATTGAAACATAGCATTGTGACACTTATAACACCAGTTGCAACAGAAGTGTTGACTGCAACTAGAAAGTGCATCAAGTTGTAGGAATGTGTCTAGCACATATTATTATGATATACAGAACTATCTAATGCAAAATAGTGTGCTAGATATGCCTCTATTGATGTGAAAAGGCGCGACACATACAAGAGTTGAAATAGTTAAAAGCATCACTTGTGACAATAAGAAAAAGTGAAAATGACACTTGAAAAAGCCAAAGAAAGTGAAAGTGACATATGATATAGAAAATATAAAATGAGAATGACACCTGTTAAAGCAAAAATCAAGAAAAAATGACAACTGAGAATTTAGTGAAAGTGACACTTGTGAAAGCAAAGGTGCGTAAAAGTGACAGTTGAGAAAACTTGCTGGAATGATGACACAATTGCAACCAAGAGTGAGAGAGAATCAAATGATGTTGAACATTGAATGTTACCATAGGTTGTGCTTATGGATTGCGCAGTCACTATCAATAGTGATTGCACAAGCCTTACTTTCAAGAGCTGTGCAATGCTTTTCTATGCTTGCATAGAAAAAATTGCATGTATGCATTTACCAAGGACTAAGCATATGTGAGCAAGTGATTTTGACACTTAAAATTTGAGAAGAATACTTGAGCGGTTTGCAAAACATCAACCAACCATGAAGTGACCATAGAACGACAGATCACAAGATCCTTAGTAGGATCCAAAATTCAAGTGTAGGCAATATTTTTGAGGGTGTTTGATGCAACGTCAATAATAACTTTATGCATGTTTATCTAAAGAAAATTTTACAATAAAATTATAATTAATTTTACAATAATTACTCTAAACCATGATAGCAATAATATCAACAGGCTTATTTGTACCCTTTGTTTTACATGTAGTATTAATAAAAGTTAAAACAAGTAAAATTTATTTTTCTGTTACAAAAATCATCTACTTATCTTTATTTGCAAGCGTAAAAGGAAGTTCAATGTGCAGATGTTTGTACAATGAGATGAAATTCCACACATTGAACTTCCTTTCACACAATAATATTCCTTCCATACTACTAGCTTGCATGAAAGTCGAAATGGGATTTTGCATGAGAGAACATTATTTTATTTAAATTCCATAGTCATACGAACCAAACAAAACAAAACAAAACATTAAAATTAACTAAAAAGTATCTAAGGAACCTTTATAACTTTATGCACGTTTATCTAAAGAACATTTTACAATGCAATAATAATTTACTTTTACAATAATTACAATGATAACACTAATATCAATAGGTTTATTTGTGCACTTTGTTTTGCATGTTGGATTAATAAAATCCACAAGAAGTAAAAGTTAATTTTCTATTACAATAATCATTGAATTATTTTTGTTTTCAAGCATCAAATCCAAAAAGATTATTGTGCGAAAGGAAGTTCAATGTGCGGAGGAAACTTTCAAGCTTTCATTGTGTGGAACTTCACACTCCGCACAATTTATTAATAATAAAATAACCATTGGTCATGTGTAGGACCACGGAGAAAGATTTCAAGCACAAATGCAAGCACCATGGGCATGCCGAAAAAAAGGCGTGGTTCCCAGGCGCCTATAGGTGGGGTTGCGTACATGACTTGATGATATGTGGTCGAATTGGAGCACCAGGTGACACGAATGCATGACGGGCATCAGGGTGAGTCCAGAAGAGGGCACTGATAATAGACACATGATGGGTGCAGGGTGGGTGAGATATGTGACATGCATGAACTGGGCCACATGAGTGGTGGTTAGGCATGACATGCAGAGTAAGAAAAAGGCACGAGTGAGGCAAGCTGTGTAATGGCACTCACCCGGGAAAGACATGCGATGAGTGGAATGAGAATGGGAGAGTCAGTTAAGTGAGCAGTAGAGTAGTGTGTGATACATGGTGACATGAGCACCCATGCACTGGGCATGCCCACACAATGGCGGGGTGACTAGGTGCCTGATGGGGTGTTGCGTGCTGGGCATGCGGGGGTGCCCAAATGAAGGGGTGTGCCTAAAGAAACATGGTGGGTCGTCCCAACTTATTAAGGGGTGCCCACCTAGAAAAATTAAAGGACAAAAATTCCCATAAGCGGGGTTGTATACACAAGTCATTTACATGCGGGTGAGGTTGAGCACCAGGTGATACAACCCCACGATGGGTGCTAAGGGTGAGTCAGGCAAAGGGTGCTAAGAATGTATGCACAATGAGCGCAGGATGGGCGAGATGTCCACGAGCATGAACTAGGCCATGTGAGTGGTGGTTAGTCACAACGTGTGAAGCAAGAAAAAGGGATGAGTGGGGCAAGATGTGTTAGGGTAGTCACCTAGGAAAGACGTGCGATGGGCGAAAAAAGCATGGGCGAGTTTGGTGAAGCGAGTTACATGGTAGAGTGTGATACATGGCAACGTGGAAACCCATGTCCTGGGCGTGCATACATAATGGCAAGATGCCTAGGTGCTCGATGGGGCGTTGCGTGTCAGGTACATCGAGGCGCCTGAACAAAGGGGCTTTCCTACGTGACATATGGTGGGTCAGCCTGAATTATGACGACGTGCTCCCCTAAACAAATGAAGGGACAAAAACACTTGTAGGAGCGGTTACATACATGATTCGATGACATGTGGGTGAGTTGGAGCACCAAGAGACACAACCCCACAAAGGGAGCCAAAGGCAAGTTGGGCAAGGGCACTGATGATACACAGATGACTGGTGCGGGCTGAGCGTGATGTACAATGAGAATGAATCAGGCCACATGGGTGGAGTTTGGGCATGATGTGCGGAGAAATAAAAAGGAATAGGCGGGATGAGAGGTGCGATGGAAGTCACCCGGGAAAGATATACGATGGGTGGAATGAGCTTGGGCGAGTTCAATGAAGCAAGTAGTGGGGTAGTGTGCGATACATGGCAACATGGATGTCCATGCCCTTGGTACACTCACACGATGGTGCGGTGCCCTGGTTACCGATGGGTCGTTGCGTTTCGGGCATGTCGGGGCACCCAAACGAAGGAGTGTGCCTGCACGACACACAGTGGGTCGACCCAACTTATGAAGGGGTGGCTACTTAAACAAATGAATTGAAACTGACATATATTAAAGGATTGTTAGGACCTCGAGTTGGCACCATGTCCAAACAAGTACCCATGATGATCCTTGGTGACTTATAGATTGTTCATGACCAAGTCGTGTGATGCAACGAAGTTGAGCACATGCACGACACGTTGGACGCATGGGTCGGGTATTTGTCAGATTGTTTGGACAAATTGGACCCATGGGCATCACATAGAGTGCATGACAAAAAGGTGAGTTCCTTGGACACGCCCACATGAAGGCGAGGTGCCTAGGTAGCCATAGGCAGATTTAATGCATGCGCCTTTACATCAAATAATTTCAAGACATAATACTTATGTGCATAATGATTAGTAAGACTGGCCCACATGTGTACTACCTGCTTGCATGAAACTAGAAATGAAATTTTGCACGAGAGAGAATTACTTTATTTAAATTCCATATTGATATGAATCAAACAAAACAAAACAAAAATTTAACTGAATTAAGAGTATGTATTGAACCTTTATAACTTTATGCACTTTTATCGAAATTACTCTAAACCATGAAAGCACTAATATAAACAGGTTTATTTGTATACTTCGTTTTACATGTAGGATTAATAAAAGCTGCAACAAGTAAAAGTTATTTTTCTATTATAAAAATCATGGACTTATCTTTTTTTGCAAGTGTTAACTCCAAAAATATTATTGCGTGGAAGGAAGTTCAATGTGCAAAGGTCTACACGAGCTAAAATTCCACACATTGAACTTCCTTCCACAAAACAATATTCCTTTTGCACTATCTGCTTGCACGAACTCGAAATGGAATTTTGCACGAGAGAGCATTACTTTATTTAAATGTCATATTCATATGAACCAAACTAAACAAAACATTAAAATTAACTAAAGTAAAAGTATATAATGAACCTTTTTAACTTTATCCACATTTATCTAAAGAAAATTTGACAATACATTAATAATTACATTTACAATAATTACTCCAAACCAGAATAACAATAATATCAACATGTTTATTTGTACACTTTGTTTTACATATAGGATTAATAAAAGTTGCAACAAAAGTCATTTTTCTATTATAAAAATTGCCGACTTATCACACATTGAACTTACTCCTAGACAATAATCTTCCTTCTTCTTTGCATGAGGGAGAATTACTTTATTTAAATACCATACTATATGAACCAAACCAAACAAAACATTAAAATTAACCAAAGTAAAAGTATCTAATGAACCTTTATAACTTTATTCATATTTATCTAAAAAATATTTTACAATACAACAATAATTAATTTTACAATATTTAATCTAAAACATGATAGCACTAATATAAAGTTATTTTTCTAATATAAAAATAGTGGACTTGTTTTTTTTTTTTGCAAAGGTATGAACTTCCACACATTGAACGCCTTTCTACACAATAATCTTCCTTCACCATTAAGAAAAATTGAAATGAAATTTTGTAAGAAAGAGCATTACTTTATTTAAATGCCATATCCATATGAACCAAACGAAACAAAACATTAAAATTAACTGAAGTAAAAATATCTAATGAACTTTTATAATTTTATGTATGTTTATCTAAGGAACATTTTACAATACAGTGATTATTACTTTTACAATAGTTATTCTAAACTATGATAACACTACTATCAATAGGTTTATTTGTACACTTTATTTTACATGTAGGATTAATAAAAGATACAAGAAGTAAAAATTATTTTTCTATTATAAAAATCGTTGAATTATCTTTTTTGCAAGCGTCAAAGGAAGTTCAATGTGTGGAGGTCTACACATTGAAACTTTTGCATATTGAACTTCCTTCTGCACAATAATTTACTTTTGCATTTTGAACTTCCTTCTGCACAATAATCTACTTTCACATATTGAACTTCCTTCTGCACAATAATCTACTTTCGCATATTGAACTTCCTTTGCACAATAATCTACCTTCCATAGTGCTTGAACAAAATTTGAAATGGAATTCTGCACGAGATAACATTACTTTATTTCCATATTCATATGAACCAAACGAAACAAAACATTAAAATTAACTAAAGTAAAAGTATCTAATAAACCGTTATAAATTTATGCATGTTTATCTAAAGAATATTTTATAATACAATAATAATTACTCTAAACCATGATAACACTAATATCAACATGTTTATTTGTGCACTTTATTTTACATGTAGGATTAATAAAAGTTGAAACATGTAAAAGTTATTTTTTTATTACAAAAATCGTGGACTTATCTTTTTGTGCAAGTATCAACTCCAAAAAGATTATTGTGCGAAAGGAAGTTCAATGTGTGGAAGTTCTACCTACTTGCACAAAACTCGAAATGAAATTTTACATGAGAGAGCATTACCTTATTTAAATTCCATATTCATATGAACCAAACAAAACAAAACAATAATCTTAATCCTGTATCATTTGCACAATAATCTTTCTTCCACACTACCTACTCAACTTCCAAGTAACCAAATGAAACACAATATTGGATTTAATAAGCATATGAATGCTTGGTCAAAAACATGATGATAAATACCAGGAAGATATATTTTGTACAATCTTTTATGGAAACATTATGCATTCAACATTGCTCGTTCTGAGATTTATAGCCTTGGTTAAGCCTCCACACATACAATCAAGGTATACAACATTTGTGACCCACATCAATTAATAAAAACTTCAAATGTTAATGAATGACTGAAAGATGTTATTGAGTGCAAAGGTAGATGTGCAGAGGAAGTGTGTGTGGAGGAAGTTGTGCAGAGGAAGCGTGTGTAGAGAATAAATTCTTGTGTAGAGAGCTGTGTAGAAAGATTTGTACGGGGAGAATAAATTAACTAGTGGTAGATGTAGGGACTATGCTGCATCACGACTATTAATATTGTTAATTTGGTTTTACAACAAGAACACCAATTGTGACAATGATATAATGATGAGTAATTCATCAAACTCTATAATGTGATTTTAATTAAATGTCACATCATCTCATTTCTTTCAAATTTCATCGCACCCGTATGTCAACGTGTTACTTATTTAAAAAAAAAAGTATGGAAGAGTAACTTAGTCCTTTTCATTCAAGTGGAAATTATGCTTTTAGAAAAATTGCAAATTTATATATAATGTGAAAAAATTAATCTCTTACTCAGAGACATGACTTGCATACATAATTTTCGGTAGTAACCACTAGTAAGTCTACACATTTACATTTTTACTCCTATTTATTAAAGTGATAAAAGTACATAAATAATGGTGGACAATAACTCATGGTAAGTGTATTTATTTACATCTTGTTATTATCCATTTTTATGCTATTACCTGCTTAAATTATGGAAGGTAGTAACTAATGGTAAATTTGTTATTTACATGAGCATGAGCTATTTTCAAAGATTTTAAATTTTGGTGGTTTTCATTAACAATGCAAATGACTACACAAATATTTAAAAATTATAACATAAATATTACAACGACATCTAGAAATTATATGAACATGGCATTATATTGTGCAAAGACTACAATAAGATATTGAAGTTATGGTCTAATCAAATGTTTGAAAAATATTTTTTTTGATAATATTGAAAACAAATATTTGTTTTTTAAAAGTTAAACATTATAAATTTCATTGGTCAGTACTAGACTAGTAATGATCAATAGGAAAATCTATTTAGAGTCCTACCTTTATAGGACTAATAAAAGACCCTGTAAATAATCAATTTGTTAACTAAATATTTTTTCTTTTTTATAGAAAATATGTGTTTTTAATTTTAAAAATAAGAAGCCATGTAAATGGTCACTTTGTTAAATAAAAACTTCCCAAACAAATATTTGTTTTCATTTTTATTTTCATAACAAAACTTAATGATGTATCTATGGAAAGTATTTTTAATAAATTTATTAGTATAGGATTAGGGAATTTCAAGTAAGGGAATTTGAAAGGGACAATTGTTAATATAAAATTAATCAAATGTCCAATAATGTTAATTATAACTAGTTAGGTTAATTCCAGGAAGAGATTTTTTCCCAAATAAAATTCTTGGAGAAAACACAAAGGATTCCCTCAATTCATAGATAGCATTTAAAATACACCTAATCACATCAATTTGTGTATCGAAAGGGTTTAAACTACACAATTGCTATCATGAAACTAACTAAATACTCAACAATAAGGTGATAATTAATTGAAATTACTTCTGAACTAGGTCATCTATTTAAATTTATCTCAACTATTTTATATTAAATTAAGTTGTTTTTTTAATAAATTATTTTGATATTATAATAAATAGATTTTTAAGGAGCGAGAAACAAGGGAGCGAATATGGCGTATGCTACAACGATTGAGATTGTAATCCGCACAACCTTCCCTTTCTCTCGTGGGATTTCCTACAACGGGACAACGCTACTCACTGCATCTGCAAGGTCTCTGTCCTTTAATCCTACCAAGGACCCCATCACTTGTTGCGTTCTCAAACTAGTTGATGCTGAAATCACAACGATTCCTACAACGCGTAGGTAGCTCGCTCTCACTCCGTTCGCTGGAGAAACAACCCTCACTAGCAATGTCTCTCCCATAGAGGCTGCCTATGACATAGCAGTACCCAGATTTGCCAAAGACTCCATGACAATGCTCTCACTGCAAGCAGATATGTCCATGCATCAGTAAAATATAGAGTCATATGTATATTTTGGCTCATATTTAGAATCAGATCTTAGTTATTTAACAAATTTGACCTTCCAACAAGTGGATCTAATCCTTTATAGGTTGGATCTGGTGATAGGAATATATCCAGACATTTATCTCGGAAGGGTTTCAATATTTGGCGATGAGGAATCTATATTGCTCTCCTCACAGGATGAAGACAAGAAGGGGGCATAACATCCTTACAAATATAAGAATCAAGGCTATGCTGCCCTAGCAAGGCTATTTCAAGTAAAGGATTATGATTGGAACTACCAGATCTATTAGATCCAACACCCCATATAGTAGATCGAGCCTTGTCAAGGACAAATCCCCTCACCATAGATCCAAATCTGATACAAATATTCATCAAAACTTTTCCAGGAAGGACTGTCTGCATAAAAACCTGGAAGGGGAGGATGATAAAAGAACTAAAGTATGAAATCCAAGTGCATACAAGTATAGTAGAAAATATTCAAAGTTTGATATATGCAGGACAAATTATGCAGGATAATTACACCATACAGGTCTATGGAATCATCTCAAATACAACCATCATCCTAAATTTGAGATTGAGAGGAGGATGTTCTGGATCTACCTCAAAGGGCATGGGTTCCTTCAAATATGCTGTCAAAGGGAAGGGAGAAGCAAGCACCAAATAAAAAATACCAATAGAACTACATGGAACTTATATAATGGAGTAAAAAACACAGATCCTAGCCTTGATAGTCTCTCTACCTGAGGTAAATGAGCTTTGTGAAGATTTCTATACTAAGGCTGTCATTTGCAGATTCAATGGTTTTTGGCCTAAATCTGATGCATTACATCAATGGATCTACATCACATGGACAACAAATTGTGATGTCCATCTATGCTATAAAGGGTTTTTTATTGTCAAATTCGACACAATCAAGGAAGAGGAATATGCCCTCAATGAGGGACCATGGTTCTGGGGCAATGCATGACTATTCGTGATCCCTTATTTCCCAGGTTTTGACACCACAACTATGGTGGTTTCTAAAATGCCTGTTTGGGTCAGGATACACAACCTCCCACTACATTTCTGGAATCCCAAAGTATTAGAAGGAATGGGGAATGCGATAGGCAAATTTCTCAAGTCAGATGTGGAAAGTCTCAAGAGGCATATTCACTTTCGCCCGAATATGTGTTGAGGTAGATCTTAGTCAAGGATTACCTGATAGCATTATTCTGATCCATAATAACATACAGTGGACACAACCACTGGATTATGAAAATACGACATTCAAGTGCCAGGGTTGCCAAAAAACAGGTCACCTTCTTAGTACCTGCCCACAAGCTAAAAAAGACACCAGAAGAAATAAGAAACATTCACAAAAACCAAAAGGCTGGCAACACACATAGAATCTAGATGAAACAATAGTAGAAGAGCAGACTGCAAAGAACACTATAGACAACATCGAGCAGACGGAATAGATCAATCCACAGATGGACAACACAAAGCATAATTCTGGATTAATATAATGGCCCAACAACCATTCAAAGTAGTACGGACATCATGCAACAGGGAAATAATTCAGTGGCAAAAAATGAATACATGGATCAGAGGGATTGGATTCAGACAAAGAATATATTACTACTACCAATGAGATTCAAATGTCTATTGTAACTTCCACTCCCAAAACAAGTGTGTTGGGCATGGAATCCCCTCCAAAGCATGTTTTGGGGCTTAAAGCCCAAGTTTTGACAGAATCTTGTTGTAAAAGCTCCGCAAATTGTGGGCGCAGGGCGCGAAAGTATAATAGAGTCACAGGGTTGTCCACCCTAGTTTTTGTAATGTAATGTCGGCTGGATAGACCTACCCATGGTCACGGACCATGGGATAGTATAAATAGAGCAAGACTCTAAGAGTAGAAGAAGTAACAAATGAAGAACTAATAGAAGCATGAGAAACCTAAGTGATTGAGTCGAAGTGTAAAGTGTGTCTGTGGGTCGTAGAGTAGGAGAAGGCTCTGCAACTGAGTGCGCAGAGGCCTAGCAGTCCACAGCTGAGTGCGCGGACCCCTACAACTGAGTGCACAGGGAAGGTCGAGTCTGTAACTGTTGGAAGAATCAATAAAGAGAAGTTTTGCTATAACTATGTGTATATTTTCCTGGTTTAATGCATGATTGGATATAATTTGCAAGTATACTGTTTATTTACTACGCGAACTTGTATGGATGTTTTTTATTGTTAAGTATAACTTAAGACAAATTAATACTGGAAGATAAATAAGATCTTGGGTAATAGCACAGAGCCCGACATAGCCCCTGGTTAGGGTTGCGCGAAGGCAGGATATCAGGTCGCGAGGAACGGAAGGTGCGCGAAGCCACCTGTGTGTAGGAACAAGCAAAGGACCAGTCAAATCTCTCAGACATCTCAAGGGTGAAGAAACTTGGTTCTAGCACCCTCCCATACTACTTCGGGTGAGACCTCAGTCCGCGCTCTGTGGAATGTTTCCGAAAAGGCCAGTAGTACAGGGATTTGTTTGGCTAATTAACTCCGAATCTGGGTCAGGCCCCAACAAGCCAACAAATGGTTTTGTTGCCAGGAACGGGATCTGCATAGAGATGTTTGATGTCGTATCACTGGAATCCAACAAAGAAAGGAATTGAAGAGTGGTTGGACAGAAATATTCACGAGTTCGTGGCGTAGGAAAACATGAATCTACGATTATCAAAGGAAGAGTGGTTAGATTGCTACTTGTATATGAAGATCCATGAATTTTTCTTTGCATTCTTCCCTACTGAGTTGTACAAGTGGATCATGAATCTAGCAAATAGCCAAGGAAGGTAACTCAAAAAACCTATTGTGTGGACTCTAGAATTGGTGTGCAGACTGGAAGCATCGGAAGATAAGATCGCGCGCCCTGTCGATCACTTGCTCGATCGAATCATAGGAGGATTCATCACCGAATTCGTGGTAGATACTTTCATCAGCTATAGCGAGGCAGAGCTATGCTTCCTCAAGGGACCATGAGGTAAGTACGTTAAATCTTTGAACACTTGGATTAAAATGCTAATGTGTGAAAAATGGGTAATGCAAATAAATTGATGTTTGGGGCTGCAAGGAGTGGGAGAATATATAGAAATGAAGGTAGCACTAGCCACTTGATTTCACCTCCACGAGGGGGTGAAGAAGAGCTCATGAAGGTTTTTCCAAGAAGTGTGATCAATCTGATAAGGTAGAGAATTCCATGCATACCACTCCCACCCACACCACTACTAGTTTCACCATCTTCACCCCCAACTTTTCCCATACCACCTCCGCCACCACCATGAAGCAGTATGGCCAGCGCAATAGAGCTAATAGTGTTCAAGGGCATAGGGAATGAAGATTTGGACCAATTTTAGTTCGTGATAAAAGTTGTGTGGGAAGCAGAGGGTGGCACGGATGACAATATAAAGAAGGAAAAGTTGGTAAGTGCTCTGCAGGATCGCATGCTAACCTGGTACATTAAGCATTCTAATGACAATTCGAATGCGGGGATAACAGATATCCAAGCTGTGCTAAACAAAGAATTTAGCAGGCAAAAATTGGAGGCACAGTTGATCATTAGATTCAAGAAAATCACAATGCTACCAGGTGAAACCCTGTGGGAGTTGGATCAAAGATTGAAGTGCACAATTCGTGAAGCAAACATGACATTAACAAATGGGCAACACTGTGAATGGTTTGTAGCATTGTTAACACTACATCTACAGAATGTGATGTCGCAACAAAGGCTAACCACTCAGGCTGAGGCTTTAGAGGTCACGATGAGATTGCACGAGACTTCGATACAAGATCCTAACCTGGGAGTTCAACAGATTCACGCGCAGTTGAAAAACTTGTGCCTTGAGATGCAGAGTTTGAAACAAGACAGGACGGCTCGCCCAGAAGCACGCGACGAGGTATGGTGCGTAAAATGCAAGGGCCAGGGGCACGACAAGGACCACTGCCCGGTGTTCACGAATTACCTTACGGGAGGAGGGCCAATGCCACTAAGACCAATGGCACAAGCAAGACCAAGTGTCGAACCTACGTTATGGTGTGCGATTTGTCAAATAGGAGGAAAACATGCTACAAATAACTGCCATCTATTACAGAAGTATACGTAGAATTCACAACAGTTGTTCTATAATTTCTGTAGGTCAGTAGGACATGATGAGCGCACCTGTAGAAGTTATGAACTGATGATGGATTGAACTCCTACCTACAGAGTTCAGGCTGAAACATGGGCCCTCAATCAAAACACAGGAATGGCGCGCACCGGATTTCAGGGGTGCAGACGAGGCCGAGGTGGAGGGGGATCAGGAAGAGGTCATGGATAGCTGATGTGTTACAATTGCGGAGGGCCAGGATATTATGCCCGCGATTGTATGAATCCAACGCGACCATCATGCTTGTATTGTACATTGTTTGATCATGAGAAAGAGGACTGTCCAACATTGATAGTGAGGTTATGCGATAGAGGAGCACTCCAACCTCCCCCGACTCAGAACCTATAAATGATGAGGTCTGAGCCGTGTGAGGAAGACCCTAATGTAAAAATTGTGCTCCGGAGTGGTATTACAACAGAGGATGACAAAGGCAAGAAGCCTAAAGAAAGTACCTGGGTTCGCAAGGCCCCAACGAAGGAACTAGAATTTGATTTGGAGTGTGCTAAGGAGACCTTCATGGAAGCTAAGAGGAACTTCATGGATGCCTCCACTTCAGGAAGTAAAGACAGACTAGAGCCAGAAATGGACCCATCGATGCTCACTACGTTCTTGGAGACATGCATGAAGCTATTGCGCGACAGAAAGGCTATAAAGGGGCTGCAAGAACTCATAACTAGATGCGCTGGGACCACGCCAGGCAAACCACACGTAGTCTACAAGCTCATGAAGAACACAACACGAACAAGAAGGGAGATGAGATCAATCGTGAAGATCGGGGAATATGATATGGACCAAGTGATTCTGGACCTAGGATCGGACGCGAACGTCCTACCGAAGGAGACATGAGAACACATGGGCGGGCAAATGGTCTCCTATCCAACTACGAATGGCGAACCAAAAAAACATCCTACCTATGGGGAGATTGCAGGGAATCACAGTAGACATCGAAGGAGTAAGTGCGCTAGCAGATTTTGAAGTGATAGAAATTGTTGATGACAACAATCCCTACCCCGCACTATTGGGAATAGATTGGGCCACTAACATGAATGGAGTGACAAATCTAAAGAAGTGCAAGATGATCTTTGAGAAAAAGTCTCTGCGCATAGTGGTACCTTTAGACCCTGCAAAAGGATTGCGCTACAAAAAGCCAGTACATGACTACGACAATGATGATGATCTGGATTGCATCTACAAGATAACCGTGTGAGAGCAAGATTGGGTAAATCGAACAGTGGATGACCGAATCTCTTGGGATCATTAAAGCTCCTGCACATCAGATTTTGATGAGGAGATAGAACGATGACAAAATCGGTTACACGAGGTAACCACGCTCAACTGTAACATGATGACAAGGTCGCTACGCTGCGTGGCAATAGAGGTAAGAGATCTACCTACGTATTATGGGTTGAGCGATGTGGATGACTTCCTGAAAAAAAATTGAAAAAGAAGTATCTGAACATCAGTGTTTTAATGCTCTAAAATGGGTGCTATGAGCTATGCTTGCAAGATGGTGGGGGACACACCAAAGAATTTTTGAGGACTAGTGTGAATGCATAAGGATGATGCGCATGTATTTTGGGAAGCCTCAGATGCAATTGAAAGACAAGTATGATAGATGAATCGGTCTGCACACTCATCTATTAAGGCGGATATAGGCATATGGCATGAAACTTGCACGAATGCACACCATCCTCGCGGTAGGAGACACGATCAGTAAGCAGGTGCGGGTAAGGCAGTGGTGTGAATGACCTCTCCAGTTGGGACCACGAAGTATGGAAAGACTAAGTGTGTAGAAGAATATCCACGCAGAGGCTTTTAAAAAAATACACGAAGCACTGAACAAGGTCCACAATGTGAAGCGGACTAACTGGGACCTCCTGCGTATCAACAATTCTCTGGGCTTATAGGACCACGTGCAAAAACCTGACCGCACAGGCACCGCCACGGCTAGAGTATGAAGCAACCACAGTAAGCCCTATAGTACTTGGAGAACTTAGAATGCACATGATATCGCTGATAGATATGATAGTTCGCAGAACCTTGGAAGCAAAAATCCAACAGGGAAATCTCAGACTCCAAGAACTTGAAGAAGAAAGGATACGATTAAGGATGAAAAGCGCTATGGTGGACGCGGAAGTCAAGAAGCTGGAGGACAAGATAAAGGAAGAATTTCTTAGAAAAACAACCAGGGTGATAAGGTAGGATGCGTACGATCACAATGACAGGTTTAAGGCCTATTGCCATGAATTGTTCATTCTGATGCCTTGGCTTGGACCACACATTGCTAAGCATATTTACTAGGGTAGCAAGTTGCAGATGGTAAAGTGCGCGATGCCGACCGTAACAATAAAAGGTGGGTATTCTCTAGGAAAAATGATGGATGACAGGATGAAAATTTTCACGGGTAGTGCGACCACCTGACTAGCTGAAGGAAGAACAATCTTAGTGCTCCAGGTAGTTGAAAGGGAGTGCGGGACTATAAACTATTATGCCGGGGAGCTACGCGATGTTGAAGTTGTGTGCAGAAGTAAAGAGTAACAAAGTCCACAAGGGCACACAGGGGATTCTGCTGCCGCATGGGTTGACTAGGAAGTGACCGTTGAAGTCACTATTCATGATGGGATGCTCGACTTGAGACCAAATGGAGCATGCGACAGGCATATAAGATGCGATTTATGGGCAAGATTTGGGAAAATCTTCCGCCAAGGGAGCATTAATGAACCAGATTTGGGGGGAACGATCAAATTCAAATTCAAAAAGCGTTATAAATTACAAAGGGATGCCCAACAAACAACACTTGGGCATTTGCGAATTGAGCTATTGAGCAGAGCCCTGATTATTGTGTGTTGAGAATTGATTGAGCCCCTGAGTTTGCGAGTGCTAGATTTATGGATAGATACAATGGAAACAACTGAGGATGTTATGGAGATAACCGAAATGACCAATGAGGAGGCCATGTAGGCCCTGACTATGGGAGATGCTTGGGAAGGTGCCGGGATTGTGGCAGAAATCCCGAGATCACCGCGCACGCCAAGACCCAAGAAGGACAAACAAGCGATGGTTCCCATATGTGTGTCCCCGTGGAACCCACTACACACCAAGCTATCAATGGGAGAGAAGGGGAAAGCCGTCACCATAAAGAATGATGAAGAAGAGGAAGACCTGGAGGACCTAATCATCGCAAAAGACGAGGATGAAGGCATGGAGGAGGAAACTCAGCCTGCGTACCCCATGACAAAGTTGCTCGCCTATGTCCCCTCGTGAAAAGGAAAGGCTAAAGTGCCCAAGGACCTGGACGAGACCAAGAGCTCGCTCTAGACCCTGCTCCTCCCAGACAACATTATGTTTGAGGGCATGCACCTGGGATGGGTGCCAAGCCTAAAATTCGAAGATTGGGACCTCACTGACCATGAGAAGTTCCCTCACCTTGAGACCAGGCACCTTATGAAGCCCAAGCAGAACACCACGGTAGGGGTTATAGAACTAGAGCCACGAAAGTGGTTGCGCGGAGTGGAAAAGGCTGGGCTATTGAACCTGCTCTGGGTGCCGCATTTCTACCGCGCCCCAATAACCATTTTCATCATCAGGCAACTGCTTTTCCTGGTGCATGATGGGTGTTTGTGGCTGGAGGAGCCCATCCCCATCACGGTAGACTTGATTCACCACATCTCCCGACTTCCATGCAAAGGAGAGGACCACGTGGACATCTCAGAGGGGAAGAGTAGTGACTTGGCCATCGCGGAGGCCATGAAGAAAAACTACAAGCTGAAAAAGAAAAAAATGGGCTATGCCATATCCAACATCAACGACAAAGCAGTAAAAGTGGTTGCATGGAGAGGACCATGTGGACATCTCAGAGGGGAAGAGTAGTGACTTGGCCATCGCGGAGGCCATGAAGAAAAACTACAAGCTGACAAAGAAAAAAATGGGCTATGCCATATCCAACATCAACGACAAAGCAGTAAAAGTGGCAACCCAAATACTGGTTGGTAAGGTTATGCGCAAGTGTCGTGCAGACGAAGTACCTACGCCACTGGTCGCACTGGCTGAGCAGTGCGCGAAGGGGGTCTAGTCTGAGTTCCTCTGCAAGGATTTTTTAGAGAATTTTCGTGAAGCTCAGGAACAAGGAAAAACATTCCACTATGCATGGCTTCTTCTATCCATAGTGTTTGTGTTAAGGGAATTACCAGAGGATAGTCAATTCCCCATAATTCCCCATAACTGGTGTTTTATTAGGAGAAACATGAAATTAGTTACATTTTCCAAACTTACACATAAGATATGGGTACCATATTCAGTCATAGGTAAGACAAAACTAATAGTGATGTTAGAGTTCTAAACATTTGTTCTACCAACGTAAACAAAATGGACAGATCTGTGATCATAATATATTTTCAAAAGAAACAAAATTATGGAAGTTAAGGTCAGAGATCAGCATAACTGAGGTCCCCTCCATCTATGGGATAGCAATTCTTCCATCCTCCCTCACATTGTCTTCTGAGAAAAAAATGTAGAAGATGTAGCCATCTGTATCGTGATTCCCTGCTTATAGAGTGCATCTGCAATACTGTTAGATTCCCTGTAGATGTGTGACATATTGTAGCTCCCAAAAAGATGAAGCAGAGCCCAGATTAAGTCCCTCTTTCCTCGTATTTCAAGAGGATCGAAGCATGAAACACCCGAAAAAAACATCGATGATGGTTTTTGAGTCCCCATATATATTTATATTTTGAATCTCCCTTTCTCTTGCAAACCACAGTAAGCCCCATAGGGCTATCATCTCGGCCCTGGTGTTTGTACCACTCCCCCCTTTCCAGTGTAATTTGTAACTAATGTGCTCATCAATGCACAACCATCCCCCACACCCACATTGGCCTTCGTGTGCCTCGCCATTAAAATATCCTGTTGGTAGTGTAATGCAAGGAGTTGTGAACCATCTAGACATGTCTTAGATGCACAATGTCCTTGGTGCCATGTGCTCCAGCCATGAGAGAACTTTCACACAAATGTTGTATAAACTAATCGCCACCCCATGGAAGATACAATGATTGCATGTTTTCCATATTTCCCAAAATATAAAGAATGAAATGTAAGTTTGGAACCCCACTCTAGAGGCACCCCATCTCAAACAGTGTTCAATTGATAAAAAAACTTTGAAATTTAACCTGCAAGACAATAGAATCATATACCAAACATGTAATGCAATGCTACAGTGAATGAATAAATGTGTTACTGGTTCATCACCCCCATAGAATAGGATACAACAACCAGGGCCATTGAATCCACATTTTCACAAATTGTCCCAAGTCAATATGTGGTTCTGCCATACCAACCAGTAGAATAGGATGATTTTTAATGGAGCATTTGATCTCCAGATCAGTTGAAACCAAGATCGTGGAGCATATTCGAAGTCCTGATATGTGATGTTCCAGTAACATTCTATTATGACCACCATATGATTATGTAGTCTTCCATCCAAAGTAAGAGTGTCTCCACTCGGTCTTTGACATAAGCCCGCACCCATTAACTTGTTTACAAAAGATACCCAAATCTGAGCTAGTTGCCCCATCAATCCAAGTTGTGCTACCTCACTCCAAATTGGATGTACCCCTTGCCAACCATTTATCACTCGATCCAATAAAAAAATACCATGCTAGTGCAGTGCTTCCAGAAAAGACACCGAGAGTCTATAATTCGCATCCAAACCCATGATACTATCCCTTCCAATAATAATATGGTTACCAGACCCAAATGCCCATCTGATACATTGTAGGAAGTGTAATTTTGATTTATGAAAACTCTGCCAGATGTAAGAACCACTTCTAATACCAATTTCTCCCCTGCAGATCCAATCAGAGATTGCCCTTCCTTTTAGATATTTTCCAAGAAAAATATTATTCAAAATGCTAGCACCGAACAAGGCTCTCCACATGGACTTGATAAGAAGAGACCTCCCAAATTTCTTTTTGTTTAGGATACCCCATCCATCCATATCTCTAGGTCTGGAAATATTGTCCCATTTTATCAGATGGAATTTTCCCTTACCTTCTGGTCCATACCACAGAAAATGAGTGAGGACAAATTTAATATCATTGCATATGCAAACATGTAGAGAGAATATATGCATATAGTAAATGGACATCTGTTGTAGTATTAAATGTATCAGTGTGAGTCTACCACCCAGGGAGAGTGTTCGGTGTGTCCAACACATGATATTTTTCCTGAGTTTCTGCAATAGGAAAGACCAATCCTGCACCCGATAATTGTTTAGCTTCAACCTATATCCCAAATATGTGAAACCATCCTGTAGAGGTTTGAAAGAAACCCTGAACATGGCTGCAATGTTTTGTATCTCAATAATATTTCCATATGAATAAATAAGAACAGACTTGTGTCCATTAGCAATCAATCCAGATGCCATACCAAAATGACGGAAAATGTGATATAACATCTCCCATTGAGCTACAGACAACATACCAAAAGTCAATATATCATCAACGAAAAATAGATGAGTGATACAAACTTCACGGTTCATCTGAATTCCCCTAAAAGTGCCATTTGTGTTTGCTAAACTAATCTTTCTACTAATCCCATCCATGACAAGGATGAAGAGGAGGGGCGAGAGCGAGAAACCTTGTCTCAAACCACAACCATCACAAAAGAAATCAGTGGGAAAACCATTTATGAGAACAACCAACCATGCATGTGACACACACGCCATGATCCACTTAATGTTTTTTATAGAAAGTTTGATCTTCTATAAAACAATCTAGGGAAAAGTCCAGTTAACGTAGTCATATGGCCGCTGTAAGACAATATTCATCACCAATTCCTCTAGCTTCTTCATCTGAATGGAATGTACACACTCTTGTGCAATGGAAATAGCGTCGTGGATGGATATTTTGGGGAGGAACCCAAACTGCTCCGTAGAAATGTGTACTGAAAAGGAAACTTTAATCTGCTTCCCAATTACCTTAGAAATGAGTTTATATGTAATGTTGCATAGAGATATCGATCGAAATTATGAGGAGGAAGGGGAAGAGACCTTGGGGACAATTGAAATAAAGGTGGATTTAATGGACCCCATGATGGAGGATCGAAACTGGGATTCTTCCACCATCTCCAAAAAATTAGCTTTCATGAGATCAAAAAAATGTAAGAATATCTCCACCGTCCAACCATCCGATCTTGGACACTTGTCTTTGGAAAAAGAGGTTAAAACATAATGGAGCTGTTAAATAGTGGCTAGTTTGTATAATTCTACGTTTGCCTCTTCATCAAACATAGTGGGATATTCCTTCGACCCCCATAGTAGATCTTCAATCTGTATCTCCTCCCTGGCCCTAAATAGATTCTAAAAATATTTAACTTCTTCACATCGAATCTCAACATGAGACTATACAATTTCTCCATCGACCCCCTTGATGTTCCATATGGCATTGCGATTCCTCTGTTGGTTTGCATATTGGTGAAAGAATTTAGTATTTCAATCCCCTTCCCGGATCCATATAGATCTGCTCTTTAGTCTCCAAGTGGATTCCTGGATTTCCAATATGTGCTTCTTCGTAGCCTCCAAGAGTTTCAATCAGTCCAATAGTTGTTCTGATGGCGACTGAGTGGCCAAGAGATCCCCAATCACACGAATCTAAGCCATTAGATCTTTTAATTCCTGTAATAAAACCTCCTTATTATGCCTATAGGTTTTAACCATGTACATGAATTACTTGCATACAAACTCTAAAAACAGAAAAAAAAACAATGGCGAGAGCATAAAACATAAAACAAATATACACAAATACTTTCCCCTGGATCCCAAAACTGGGACTACCAGATATATTTTTGATTATGTTCCTTTCAATGTTACAATACATATATATACATGTTGAAGCATCCATAAACCCCAGTCCCTTTACCTTGGATTAGAACATAATTGTAGTTCCCTTGACCGGATCTACAAAATACCATCATACCCAAAACCATGTGCGAAATCCACGCACAAAACCATAGGCAATTCTGCCCACCTAATATAGTGTCCAATTTTTTTTTCTTGGGTCACTGCTTCGGATCCTGTGCAGGGGGGCTACTGCCCCCTGCATACGATAGGGGGGGAAACCGCCCCCCCTTTGACCCCTCGATAACGCTCGACGCAACATACATAGAGGGCTTCCACCCGCCTTGTGATCCCCTCACGTGTGGGGTAGTCGTGGAAAGAATATAACACAACCCAAAATTCTCCCACTTGTTTTCTTTCCACAGGTTGCCACATGAGAGCTTAGTCATTGATCCAACCTTGCAATGCCCATTGTTTCTCTACACCAAGAGAGCTTCTCAGTGCTCACAGACTTTGTCAATGCATCTGCAATATTCTTCAAAATGTCCACCTTTACCAGCAACACCTTTTTGTCCTCAACCATATCCATCACAAAGTGATACTGAACATCAATGTGCCTCTCCCATATCCTAACCTGACTTTTTAGGATTTTTAATTTCTATGTGATGTAATCCATGGCCAATTTGTTTCTAGAGATCTCACTACAATTCCAAACTCCCATGACCAAGTTAATGAAGGATTCATCTTGTAAACAAGTCCGATTGAACTTGAAAGACAAACCTCTTTTGATCGACTCCATCCGCCAATGTAGTACAATGGGACACTAATCCAAGAAATATGAATTTTCCAAATGTAATTTGAGATTTCCCAAAACTTCACATAAATTTAAATGAACCAAGAATCTGTCAAGTCTCTTTCCAATATAATAATCACCACTCCCATTGCGCCAGGTGGGTATAATAGGATCCGGGCAAATATCAATTAAATGGTTCTCATAAAAAATATTATTCAATCTCGTTGCCACGGGGTCTCCACGACCACTTTTACCCCAAACCTCATCTCTTTTTAAAGTGACATTAAAATTCCCCCTCGATAATAACAGAATCAATCTTCAGAAAATCAGAGGTTGCTATACTCAACAACTTATAGACACTTGAATTTTGTAAACATAGCTCAAACTTGCAATTCCAATAAATCCTTATAAATTTTCGAACAAAATTAATAAAAAAAAAACCTAAAATATAAAAGTCTACAAATTTTATATATCAATTTTATAGATAAATTAATCCTAATCTTAAAATGAAATTATTGTTATTATAACTATTAAAAAATAATATTATTTTCTAATATCAAGTTAAAATTATAAGGAAAACTACGAGGAGCACATAAAAAAGTGTTTTGAGAAAAAAACAGTCGAGAAAGGTAAATGAAACTATGATATATAAGAGAATTTTAAGAGAATTTTGAGAAAAGTGCAATTTAAGAGTTATATATCTAAATTTATGTTATCTATTAAATATTACGTTTAAAAAATGAAATAAATTTTTGATATATAGTAGTTTAATTACCACATATTTTAATGTAAAAGGGACTTTTTAAAATAATAAGATTGAATCGTAAAGTTTACATAAACAAAGTGCTTTAAAGGTTTATAGAGAAACTCATTTATTTTATTTTATGTATTTAACCAAAAAAAAATTAAACAATAAAAAAATTACAATCTCCCAAAATATATATTATTTATTTTAAAAATAAAATAAAAACCAAAATAAAAAATAATTAAACTATGCTTTCCAATAAATATAAATTTTAACTTTAGTATTTAATATCTTATTATTTACAATATTAAAATAAAATTTGAATATTTAATTAATTTACTTATTTTTATTTTAACTTCAAATATTTAATTATAAATTCTATTTTAATGTAACATATTAATTATTTTAATTAACCACTTTTTTAAACAAGTTATGTGGAAGTTGAAATATTTCATTTTCTTTTTATTTTATGCATTTTATCAAATTATTTAAAATTAATGGATACCCAAATATGCTAAATGAATTACACATTGTCTTAATTAGATAGAGGGATTAATTCTTTATTTAGTGTAAATGATATGATTCATATTTCCTCCTCATCTCCCTAGAGAGACTCATATTAAGAACGAATTTCTCAATCATGTTTGTTTGTATTTCATATAACACTTTCCTTAAAAGGCATGACAAGTTCTTTTACCAAAACTACAAGTGTTGCTACTTGTGGGTTTGATTACCTTTCCAATTTTAAGTTAGGAAACCTTTTCCTTTTTGGATGACTACTATAAGTGGTCTCTACTAATCTCACTTCTATTTTTCATTTTAAATGGGTATAATTTAACATAATATTTTGATAGACTTTTACTAAGTTCAAGTTCTATTCAAAATTTTGGTATAAGAGAAAAACCTCTTTTCCTATTGGCCTATTTTTTTTATAGCTTTTTTCAAGGAATATTCCCTAAAGTATTTCCATTTCCACTTCCCAAAAATAGAGTGTGGATTCAACGTAATAAGACAAATTTAGAGAACCATGGTTTGAAGAAAAGTTCAAGTTTTCCTTAGAAGCATAGTCTATCTGCCACGTTTTTTTTATGAATTTTAATTTTGCTAAAATATACCATAAAAAAACTTTAGACACAATCCTACCATGTATAATGAAATTTAGTTAGAGACTGTTCATTCAATAAGAACTATAAATAAGGGCCCAAATCCATTGAATTTACAAATATAGGTTTTTTTTGGTTTTAAATGAAACCCATTGATAACCTATATAAGGATACCTAACTTAACGGTGTACTTAGCTTTATTTATTTTGATACTTGAAGTTTAATTGTGGAGTTTTTATTCATAAAGGGTAGGGACTTTGTTTTACAATGGGTATGGATTTAATGCTTTAACCTTGAAATCCTTTTCAGGGGATATACTTTGAAAGCTTTAGGATGTTGTCCCTCAACTACAAGAAGCTCGATAGGCATGAAGCACAAAGTGCAAGTTTGATTCTTAGTTTTACATATTATTTAAATTAAGCATAATACAATATTTTTCTGACATCTTTCACAAAGATAAAGTTTTTTTTTACCAATATGGATCCCCTCCTTGTCTTCTCCTTGTCTTAGATTTTAGAGGTCATGATACCAACGCTATATGGATATCCACCTTTAACATATAGATGCTTTAGAGTGTACTAAGGATGAATAAGAATAGTGAGCCTAAAGGGAAGGAGTATAGAGACTCTTATTAACAAATAAAAGGTTAATTACTTTAAAGAGATAAATTAGGGATTCATAAGAAGAACCATCAGGGAAGAAGACCAATTCAATACCAAACCATGCTTATTGAGCTATGAAGAGATAGTCTTAGTAAGGGTGGAGTCACTATTTAAATTTTAAAAAATGTTGAAAAAAAAAACAAAGTAGATTAGGATTGTTACTTAGGAATACAAATAGAGTAGTTTAAAGTTGGTACTTAGTTTAATGTAATTTCAAAAATGAAAAAAGTGAATGTTTTCTTTTATTTCTAATGTGGCTTATGTCTAAATAAAACAAGTAAAAAATTAAATAAAGTAAGTAGAGGAAACAATCAAATTTATATTATTTATTGTTCAACTTTTATGCCTTCTTATCTTACTCAAACTATTAAGTGAAAAATGAAAAATAAAATGATAGAAATGAAATTTTGATTTTCTTTTCATAAAATATGAAAAAATTAGAAAACTACTTTTGATTAGCTAAGAGATCATATTTCTCAGACATTAGGAAATCTGTTAATAGCTCTAGACCCAAAGACACTTGGAAGGAGTGAAATTTTGCTATCTTATGGACCACAATGGGATACTTTCAGATAGTGTGTTTTTCCTAGATAATGGTGATTAATCATCCTACATTTGTAGATAATAGATAGTGATGTTTTTCCTCATTATAGTTGAAAAGTAGGTAACTGAAATGTTTTTCCATCTTAAGAAGATGAAGAAGAAGAAGAAGAAGAAGAAGAAGAAGAAGAAGAAGAAGCATCTTAAGGACCACTAACAATTTATTTCATATGGTGTAGTATTACTTGAATAACAATGATGAATCAACTTCATTTGTAGACAAAAACTAGTGATAAGTTCCCTTATTGCTATTTGACAACTATGTTATGGTAGTTTTTCCACCTTCAAGAAAAAAATATAAAATAAATAATAAATAGTAATATTATAATAGAACACCCTAAAATGCTTTAATATTGGATGCGTGGGCTCATGATCCCCTTAGGTTAGTTTAGACTTAGAGTAAGGTCTTATCAACTTCAATTTGAAATTGAGCACTAAATTCCATTGAAGCACATATTATATTAGGTCTTCTAAGGTAAGCGATAGGACCAAAAGACCACTTCATATTTAAAAGCACCCTATATAATGTGATATGTGATAAATTCCATAGATTATTTTAGTTTACATATAATAAAAAAGAAACAAGAGAGGGTAGCTTTATTCTCTTAATCAATTAAAACCATTTTCCTTAGAAATGCATGAGGAAGATCAAGATCAAAGGGGTTACTTATGTCCTTGAATCAATAATTAATAAAAATGATAGATTCTCACGGTTACTATTTGTGATATTATATTATAGTGTAGATATTGAGGAACACTAAAAAGCATCAGGATTTTTCAAACTATATAAGGTTTTCATTTTATTAATTTTCTTTTGTTTCTAAAAAAAAATTAATATTTACTCTTAGCATATAAATCAGGATATAACATTTTGTAAACTAATGCTGGAAACATCTAAAATAATACTCATATTTTTCCTTAAAAGTAAAAATGTTATTTTTGACTCCATGACTTAAACTCATAATAATTATGTTACTTATTATATATCTGACTAAACAAAATTCATAAACAATTTATTTGATCACATCCAATCTAATGAGGGAAAAACTTATCCAAGATGTATCATATGAAAAGTCATGATGGTTGCATCAAGTGCATCCCATCCTTGAACACCTAAATATTTGAGAAACTCCATTATTTTCAAACCCATGATTTCATTGCTTCTGTCATGGTATTGAGCGAGTCACAAGAAATATGTTTGAATGACACTAAAAAAAATTCATAAAAAAATAAGGATCGAATCCAATCTAACAAGAAAAAATTATACAAGATGTATCAAATAAAAGGTCACGATGGATGCACCAAGTTCATCCTATCCTTGAATACCTAAACATCTGAAAAATTCCATCATTTTTTAACACCTGATTTCATTAGTTCTATCATGTTATTTAGTGAGTTCATAGGAAATATGTTTGAATGACACATGGTTCATGATAATTTTTCATATATTAAATTGGTACATTAAAGTTTTTATGCCCATATTTTGAAAAGGTACAAGTTGAGTCACTAATCTATAATTAACTTGGAGACTCCAATCTCTTGCAATTGATCCATTCCCTCGTCCAATGATACTTTAAGAAGAAGTGCCATTGCTTGTAGTTTGGTATATGTATTGGTTCCATGGCCTAAGGAAATAGATAATAGGAAGTAATGGAATGAGATAAATCTACAACTCCCCTAGTTGCAAAGTTCCCCAAGTTTGTGAGGCCACATTAAAATAACTCCATGTATATTAGTCATAGGTTTCCATAAGGCCCATCTTCTTAGGAAGCTTTTTCTTAATTTTATCTCTTATACTCTTGAAGATAAACTTATGATCCAAGTTTATGTGAGAACAAAATGAAATATAGATTTAACAAAAAAAAAAAAACCTAAACTTCATTTAATTAATACTAAATACTGAAAAATGTTTACATGCAGAATGGAAACAAACTAGCTCAAGTGATGATAGCTTATCTTTGAGAAGAGATGTGATAGCTACATGCCTTCTAAACTATGTGATAATGAGGCTCGAAGGCATTTTTATTATTGAGAAACAATGGAAAACCATAAACATCCAAAAACCTAACCCTAAGAGATGAAGCGCCAAAGGTTTGTGGGCCCTGTTGGGGTTAGTTGGTACATAAACTTCTTGGGGTTGTAACTTTGGCATACGATATGCATTTGAAGGGTATGATACCTTGTTAAAAATATCTATCCGAGGAAAAAAAAATAAACTGCAGACCCTCGCCATTTCCCATGGGTCTTCCCATTTTTCAAAAAATGTCTTTTAGGGCTTCAAAATGACTCCAAAAGCTTAGGACCTGAAATACTGCCAAAAATAGTAAACTGTGCTATTAAGGAAACAAAAAGAAACAATGTTAGAGGTCCAAGTGGAATACACAGGTGGCCACCAGTATCCACCTGGATCAATCCTCCCCCCTTAAGAAGCAATGGTCCCAATTGCATTGAATTCTTCCATGAGATGGGGAAAGTTTTGTTGAATTTGATCACTGGTAAGCCACTTTCCCTGGTGAAGGAGATGGATAACTTTTACAATTTGATACAATTGGATCCTTTGTTTGTGAGTGTTATTGATATGTGTGTCCATGATCTGATTAGATTTGGCATGTTCAATGCAGTTTGGGTTGAGATATGTTGGTGTCAGTTGTTACCAATGTCTGACATGTCTAACAATGGTGGAAATTATGGCCGCAAGCGATCCACATTGAATACGGGGTGCAAGCTAAGGAATGGGGTGATACCGAGCTTACAATTATTATCTCCCATAACCTTGGTGATGGTGTAAGTCTCGTATCGAAGTGGTTGAAGCTTTTTATGGTTTCTGGAAAGGCGTTCTTTCTGCAGCTGTAACCAAAATTTGTCGCCCACCTAAAAATTATGTGGCACCTGATGTTGATAATGCCATTGTTTTTACTTGGCATTGGATTTATCCATGATATCATGAGTCTATTGGTGGATGTGTTGAATGCGCTCAAAAAGCCTGGTGGCTTTATCAGCTTTAGGCTAAGCATGGGAAAATTATTCCTGTGTGATTACAAAATGCAGTGCAACATCAAGAGGACATAAGGGTTGAAATCCCAGGCCCACTTGAAAGGGGTTGTAGCCAGTTGAGCTATGGAGAACTCTATTATATCTATGTTGCACATAGGGAAGAATCTCATCCCATGTTCGCAGATGCTTAGAGTTGTACATGCGTAATATGTGCATAATAATTTCGTTGATGACCTCTGTCTATCCATCATTCTGGGGGTGGAATATAGTTGACTTGGTGAGCTTGGTGTCTAATAATGACTAAATGGTCGACAAAGTTGCACTTCGAAAGCTACTATCGCAATTTGATATACTGGTCCGCAAGATCCCAAAATTTACCCATACTCATTCAAATAAGAGTTTAGCAGTGGGTTTTGTGTGATGCTCTTCTTGCAGAAAACAATTATGGCCATCCTAGAAAATATGTCGATGATCACAAATAAAAATTCGTTTCCATACTTAGTAGAAGGAAGGCCAAACATATAGTCCATGTAGATGGATTCCCAGGGCCTTCTAGGAGTAGGAAGAGGAGTATATAGGCCTTTCTTCTTAATGTTTGGCTTTGCGATGGCACAGGAAGTGCAAGATCTGATATCTTTTCAACATCTTGTTAGAGACTTGACCAATAAAAATACTTCTGTGGTATTTCCACTATCTTCTCTACACCAAAATGTCTTGTGGATTGACTGTAATGTGCCTCCTATGTCATTTTGGCACGCTTGCTTGAAGGAAAAAAAGGTGTCCTAAGTGGGAGAATAGTGCATCTTTGAGGTGGAAGTCTGAAACTTGCTTGCCATCCATCAACATACAATATGTGGTGGTGAATTCTAGATCATTTTTGTAAATTTGCGACCATATAGAAGTCTCGTGCCCACACGATTCTATAATAGAGATCAGTGCCACAACTGATGGCCAACTGAGGAAATATGCAACATTATTGGTATTTCCCATCTTGTATTTAATGTTTGGATGAAACTATCACAGATATGCAGACCATTTCTAATGTTGGTCTTTTGACAATTTCCCATGTGTCTGTATAGACTAGAAAGGTTGGTGATATGTGTTTATGATTGTCTCCTTTCCCAGAATGTAAGCGTTCCACTGCCGACAAGAATTCACGATGGAATACATCTCTTTATGGTAAGTGGGGTATTTATGAATTATATCGAAGAGTGTTTCACTGTGATAGGCCACCAAATGCCCTATCTAGGTTAGGACTACACTAATAGAATAGTCAGAGGCATTTGTCTCAATTTCAAATGGTTGTTCCAGGTCTAGTAATGTGAGCACTAGTGCGGAGAAAAGGTGGTGCTTTAGCTCAAAAAATTCCTTCTATTGGTGTTACAAGAAAATTTGGGCACATAAACCCCGATTTCCAGATCCATATTATTAGGGTCCATCAACCCTAATTTAGTTGTTTTCATTCCCTAATGAAGTTAACCTACATCGTGCTTTCCTCTCAAGAGTTTCATGACACCATTCATCCAAAAAATTCCCCTAAGGAAATCAACGAAGGTGGCCTTCTATTAGGCTACAATGCATTGCAGTAACTACACTATTTGGGTGTTATTTATCACACCTAGACTTTGTTTCACCTGCGCTGAGTGAGATTCATCGAAATTTTGAAATGAATCCTTTGAATTCCTCATCCAACGGATGCTTCTGGAAGTTTATAGGTGGATTGGGCTCGTTGTTGGATGAGGAAGGAGATGAATGAACCTTAATCCATCATCCCTTCCTCCATGGAACCACTTCCCAATTTTTGCAAAGCATTCATGAGGGCCATTAATGGCTTAACCTCCTCCATTCATCTATAAATGGACCAAGCATTCAAAGGCTTGGAGAGGTTGGAGCTTCTTGAGCTAAGGAAATGATGTTTGAGTGAGATTTGCAAGAGTATTGTGATGATGTCAAATTGTTGCTTCATGAGGAGAGAAGGGTTTGAAGCTGGAAGGATGACATTGGATCGAGCATGCATCTACATGGGTTGTAATCTTTCCTTCTATTAATAAAGAATTCTAAGCTTTTTCCATTCATGTGTTTATATTATGTGTATCATATTCTTGATTCTATGATATGTTTAGTTAACAGATCTTCATTATTGTATGCTTTGATGGGTTTCTGTCTCGGTTTGTGTGCAGGTACTTTCCAAGCGAGTTAAGTACGGAAAGGAGTGGCGAAATCAGTCAAAGGAGAGAGGGATCGAGCGAAAGTTACAGGTTGGTACCTTTGTTCCTCTTTCCATTATCTGTTAACTATAGGAAAAGCAATGAATTACTTTATCTGTTGGTTCTTTTGTTCCTCTTTCTTTTATTTGTTAGCTATAGGAAAAGCATTGGAATTACTTTGGCTGTTGTTCTAGACTTGCTACTAGGTCTAGGGGTTAGGCGTTTGAAGAAACACTAAATTTTCCCATAACAAAATGGTGACTCCACTGGGGATCGTTTTAACCCTTTTAGTAGCTTATCAACCTCTTAAGACACCTCAACATACTTTACTTGTTGTGATTCAGCCTTTTTCATTGAATTTTGGTCAAAATTTGAGGTTAGATGACTCTTGAGTGGCCTCACAGGAATGAATGCAGTCTAGCCTTAGAGACAGTGCTATGCATTGCCCTTAGGCCTTATTTGACCTACACTGATTAACAAAGCAATATTTTAATCATTGCAGTCTTGCCCTCTTTGGCATGCGCTGATCAATGCAGACGACCCTCTTTGACCTACACTGATCACTTTTCAATTCATTGAAATCAGCGCAGGTTTTAGTGAGAGACAGTGCTATGTAGTGTAGTTAGCCCCTCTTTGACCTACGATGATCAACCTTAGGTTAAATTTCCACCTTTGGATTGAATTTTTGCCAAAATTGTTTTGATTTCTTGCTTGCTAAATAAAAATGATGTCTTATCTCTGAAAATAGTCTTTTCATCTCCTTAGTCAGCCAACCTTACTTTGATTGGTTTGATTAATGTTTCTTTCATGTTTTCTTTGTCATTATCAGTCGATATTCAAAGTTAGAATATAGTTGATCAATTGTTTTTGTCGATAGAAAAGTGTCATAAAATCGTCATTTTCTTTGAAAAATGAAGTGTCGTAAAATATTCCTTCATAGATAATTGATTGATTCATTTATGCATTTGATTTATATTTTAATTTAAAGTGTCAGAAATCTTCATTTCTTTAAAATCGAAAGTGTCGTACAGTCTTCCTTTCCCTTTAAAAGAAATTGTCGCAGATCGTCATTTTTATGAAAATAGATTTTTGATCAATTGTGCATATTTCCTTTTTTGTTCATCATAACATTAGGGATTTGAAAAGAAAAACATGCATTGTTCATATTAAATTTTGTGAATGCTTGAAAGGAATGGTTTAGGGAATTGCATCTAGTTTGTGCTCTTTGTTAATTGATCAAAAAGTACTTGTTTGCTCTATCCCTCAGAGCTAGGATTTTCATTGTTGAAAACAAATGGAAAGAATGCTTCTCATTTTAGTTGCATTCTTAGGAATTTCGGAAAACATCTTGTGGTGAACCTTCAAAGGAAAATTTTAAGCAAGATCAACCTAATATTTACATCAATTAATCTAATAACGCATTGGAACTTAACAAAACACATCTAGAGGTCTAGGCTAGAGACGTGTTCCGGTGTCTTTAAACCTACTGGCTGTCATTTTCATTGAGGTTGGGTGATTCCTCCTCTCTGAATCGATAAGTGCTAGTACGGACTTGTGCTCCTTGTACCATTGAGTATATAGTGGGAGACCCCAATAGGTTGAAATCCTTTATCCCTAGGAAGTCGAGTATGCCGCCTTACCGATCGCAATGCACCAAACAAAACATTTAGGAAGATTGACTGTCGTACGTTAAATCCTTGGTAATTTCTCCTTCATTTATCACCAAGGTGTATATTGCAATTTTGCGGTTTGTTTGGGAAATCCTCTTGTCTAGAATCTCCAGAGCAACCACTTTCATTCCTTTTCGACTCCTTAAAAGAAAAGGATCATCTGAGCACTTGTCCCTTCAGGCTCATTAAACATCGAAGGCGACTAGAGACATCTTTTGTTTTTCTCGACTCTTTAAAAATGAAAAAGCAAAGTTGTGTTCCAATTTCGTAAAAATTAATTGACCACGGATAACATCCTCCACGCTTTCTACTTAGTTGATCTTAGGTTGAAACATATGGCAACAAATCCGGAGTCCACCAATCAAGGAATTCCTTTTGATGGGAATCGTAGTCCTTTTCCTCCATTTGGAAATATTGGTGCTCCATATATGGCTACATTGTCTCTTCCAGGATTTACCATTGGCTTACCAGTATGGTTGTTTTCAACCTCCTTGGTTCAAAATTTCATGATTTCTCCGCAATCGAGTACACCTCCAACTGGAAACAATCAACCTCTAGTTGATCCTAAGGTTGACCCTTTGCCTTCTTCCTCGATCATTTCTTCCTCCCCTTATTCCTCTTTCCTGGTGAAAGTATTGGTACTAGTAAACAGGTGGCTAAGAAGAAGAAGAAGCAAATTCAGCAGAGGGAAAACCAAGCAACCATTGCTTTGAATGCAACATCTGATGAGAAACTGTTTGTCAAGCCTCACAAAGTTCGATATCCATGCAAACTTTGTGCGGGAGACCATCTTCTTTGAAATTGTCCTGATATGCCTCGGATCTTAGAAGAATGGTTCTCATTCACATCATCCTGTGTCATCAACTTCTGGAGATCATGTTGGTGACACACCATCAACTAGTGATAGTAATGTTGGAAATAATACTGAGAGGGGGGGTGAATCAGTATTATTAAGTCAAATATTTTTTATTTCACACCCAGATCATATACGCTACTTCAGTTCGAGAAAACCACATATATACACAACTTCAGATAAGAAAACTAGTGTATACCATGTAGACTTATAATTTAATGTGTTCTACAGATGTTGATTATTAATCTGTTCATCAGAGTCATATAAACAGTAACCAGGAATAGAAAAGAGCAGAGGACAATCACACACAAGAACACAAGATATAAGGTGGAAATCCAATGTGGGTGAAAACCACTTGCTGCAATTTGTCTCTATCTTCTTTTAATAAGAAGCTTCTTTTTACAATGGTTCCGTACTGGTGCAGTCTTATACCAGTATGCAGGATTCTACCTGAATAAGGCTACAACCTTCTCTCGTTATCCAGACTCTCCTGGAAGGGAGCTACAACACCCTTAGCTCTTGTACTAGCTGAAGTTCTAGTATGTAGGTGCTCGCCTACGAAAGGCGACAACCTTCTCTTTTCTTCCAGGGACCATGTTTCATCAATTTTCAGACTGGATCCATGAATATCAAACAAACATCAATTATATGTGCATCAACCAATATCCTTTCCACAAACAACTACTAAATCAACCAATAACTTCTTAGAATGTTGTAACCAGAAAACAATACTAGTAACCAGACACCAATGTTGAACCCAGAATACTGCAGTAATCCACAGAAGCAGTTAAAACATATTTCAAGAGATGTACGCTACTTCACTATGTATAAACCTGAGTACATACACAACTGAATTAAGGTCAACCAGCGTATACGCTTTCTTCTCTTGCTGAACCTGCGTGTATACGCGTCTTTGCAGAGCGGAACTTGCGTATAGATCTATAAAAGACAATTCACCCTTTACACTTAAACAGACTTCAGTTATATTCAGATTATCAAATTTATAGATCTAATTATGCGCTGATTATAACAGATCAAATCACAAAAAGATATTACTATTCAAGCCTTGAGATCTCGACCCATCAATAGAACTTATCTATCTTGTAATGCTCAGGTTCCTCCTTGATTCAGATCCAGCCACACAAACCAATCACTTGCACGTCTTCATATATTCAATACATCAGATGATCCTTGCCTAATGATCTCCTTCCTCTTTTATAGTCTTAGGCCTTTCACAATACCACGGTCCAAAACCATAACAAACCAATACCATGGACCCAATACTTGGGATCAACACATCTGACGAGATATTATGGTCCAAAACCATAGGTTCAAATACCAAGGACTAAATACCACGGACCAAACATAAGTTCTCCCACATGTACGTGCTTTTCCTTGCGTGAAAGTGCATGTATGCGCATACGCAACTTTGGAACGTCTAACCCGTGTGTATACGTGGATTGATCATGATGAACCTGCGTATATATATTTTTCCTTCATTCTGAGAGCCTGAAGTGAGATCTGTTACCAAAGTGAGTTGGCATCAAGGACGACACTTGTGCAACACCTATGCCACACCTGTGCCATAGCGCCAAACCTGTGTCATAATGCCAACAAGTAAAGTTCATGGAAAGAAGGATAAAGTTAAGTTTTCTTGTAGGTTATGTGAAAGGAATCACCCCATTCACCTTTGTCCCTATCTCGATGAAGCCAAAAGAGTGTTGGATAACTGTCCTGCTTCACCGCAGCGACTTCCATCTGGTTACAGGAAACTATCCCTTAATCCTTCACTAGTTGATGAATTGATTGACCAAAATCAACCATCGGTCAAAACCACTCTCTCTGAAAGTGAATCCTATAAGTCTATACCCGAACCAAATCAATAGGTCGAGGCAAGAGTTGACTCGATTTCACCTTCAATAAATTGTACCTTTCCCGAAGAGAGTGAAAATGATACCACTCAAGTTCTTTTTGTTTCTTCAGATTCTAATGATATTGGGGGTAGTCCTCCTATTCCATCAAGATAGGAGGAAAATCCTCCAATTCTCATAACTCAAGGGGTTAATCCTCCTGTTTCTACGGTACCCCCTCCAAGTAGACTAGTCACTTCCTTTGATTGGAATCGACTGGCAGGGTTTCATCTTCCTTCTTATGTTCCTTTACAAATCATAGTACAAGCTTGTAATATGATTGTATCAAGAACTATATTATAGATGAAGGTGCATCAATGAGTATCCTTTCCTTAAATGCTTGGCAAGCACTCAGTTCGCCACCACTTTTTCCAGTTACATAGAATCTGTTGGATTTTAACAGAGGAACGAGTCGACCAGTAGGGATCCTCCCTCAGCTACCCATTACTTTGGAAGGAAAAACCATTTATTTGAATGTGATGGTAGTCCCAGGACCTTTAGATTACAATTTACTTCTTGGGCAAGATTATGTTTATGACATGGGAGCTATTGTTTCAACACTCTTTCAAGTGATTTGTTTCCTGCATGAAGGCAGGATTGTCACCATTGACCAGCTTTCATTCCTGGTCCAAATATGGCTTCCAGTCAATCAGCGTCCCTAAATGGTCCATTTATACCAATGGTATCATCCCCGCCATGGGTTAATTATGTGGCAACCTGTTCCATACCTATATCAACTGACGATCAATTCAGTGATGTTGTACATCATGTACTGGGGGCTTTGGAACCAGATTTCTCCTTCATAAACTCTTATGAGTTGTGATTGTATCCGAGGATAGTTTGTTGTCTTGTGTCAACTCGTTAAAAAATGAAACAAGGATTCGAGGATAGTTCGTTGTCTTGTGTCAACCTCGTTAAAAAATGAAACAAGGATTCGAGGATAGTTCGTTCTCTTGTGTCAACCTCATTAACAAATGAAACAAGGATTCGAGGATAGTTCATTGTCTTGTGCCAACCTCATTAAAAAATGAAACCAATGGATCTGAGGATAGTTCATTGTCTTGGGTCAACCTCATTAAAAAATGAAAGGAGGATCCAAGGATAGTTCGTTGTCTTGTGTCGAGCTCGTTAAAAAATGAAACAATAAATTTGAGGATAGCTCTTTTACTGTGTCAACCTCATTAAAAAATGAAACAGGTTCGAGGAAAGTTCGTTGTCTTGTGTCAACCTTGTTAAAAAATGAAACAAGGGTCTGAGGATAGTTCCTTGTCTTGTGTCAACCTCATTAAAAAACTAAACAAGGGGTCCAAGGATAGTTTGTTTTCTTGTGTCAACCTCATTAAAAAATGAAACGAGTATGAGGATAGTTCTTTTACTGTGTCAACCTAGTTAAAAAATGAAACAGGTCCCGAGGAAAGTTCGTTGTCTTGTGTCGACCTCGTTAAAAAATGAAACAAGGAATATGAGCATAGTTCCTTCTCTTGTGTCAAGCTTGTTAAAAAATGAAACAAGGAATATGAGCACAGTTCCTTGTCTTGTGTCAAGCTCATTAAAAAATTAAACAAGGTCCCTTGGAGCAAAGTTCCAAGTCGAGTCTTTGAGTAGATCTCGTAAAATCCCAGTCGAGTCTTTCACTTGATCTCGTAAAAGAACCTTCATTCCATCCACCTAATAGCCATGAGTAGTCTACTTAGGTGAAGGTAATGAAGCTTGTGGGGCATGCACCTAATGGTAAAGTTAAGTTTCCCTGTAGGTTATGTGAAGGGAATCACCCCAGTCACCTTTGTCTATCTGGACGAAGCCAAATAGGTGTTGGATAACCATCCTGATTCACCACAGCGACTTCCATCTGGTTACAAAAGACTCTCCCTTTCATCATGCTGGGGGCATGTAAAACAATCTCAAGCATAGTTTTTTGTTTCAAGCTTGTGTAAAAATGAAACTAAATCCAGGCATAGGTTTTTGTTTCAAGATTGTGTAAAAATGAAACTGAATCTAAGCACAATTTTTCGTTTCAAGCTTGTGTAAAAATGAAATTGAATCCAAGCATAGTTTTTCATTTCAAGCTTGTGTAAACATGAAACTGAATCCAAGCATAGTTCCCTATGGTTCAAGCTTGTGTAAAAATGAACCCATTTCCATTTTAACCCTTGTGATTGCCATTCTATAAGCCTTTTTTTATCAGATGAGCCTTGGTTGTTTTCATCCCATCACCACCATCCCTTTGGCCCATCATATGCTTTCAATTGGTTGTTTTACCCTTTTTTGAGGAACAATTGCAATGAGTGCTCTTATTAGCCAGCCTCTTGACATAAATCAACATGTTTTGAGAAAGTTCCATCATCCCCAGAACTAGTTGCTACCCTAGACACCACTCGTTCCTCAAAATGGAGTCCTCTTTAATCTCTTTTCAGACTCTCTAAGCATGAATATATTGTCAAGCGCTTGCCATTTCTAGCTCGTTAACGGATTAGAATCGATATCTACTAAGTATAGTTTTACCCCTTCTTCAGGTTGAGATAGATTAACTACGAAAAATGTACTCATTGGTCAAACATGATCAATAGGTTCTCTCTTGTATTGTTTTATGCTTTTTGGGGCTTGAGAGACAAATGTACAAAAAAGAACTTTTGGATTTTTCTTTTAGTCCCTTTTCAGACTCTCTAAATATGAAAAGGACTGAGTTATCTTTGTCGTTAAACTTGTTAAAAAAAATCAAACAACGACAAACTTGTCCATCTAGACAAGAACGAGTTTCACCTTCGCTAGACTCGTTAAAACATCAAATAGCGATGGATTCACCTGAAGGGTGAAATTATACAACAAGCATATGTTATCCTCCTCAAGCTTGATAAAAAATAAAGAGGTACCGGTCAAAAATGACTGGGGAAAATGGGAAAAAGCTGGGAACACTTTACGGTAGCAGGTCCCTCTTAAACATGACACTTTCACCTCATCACCATGACTATGTGGGTTGGGTCATTCAGCTTGATGGTTATCACACCGTTGGGCTATCATACCATCCATCATTATGTTTTAGGTCAATGCTACCAATTCACTTCAGTGTCACCGATATGTTCAAGAGAAGTCATTCAGTTCAAAACCTCATCCTTTATAATATTGTAAACCTTCATTTTCATGCCCGCCATTCTTGAACCTTGTGTCGTCAGTCGATGTTGCATCTCCAAAATCATTACCTCGTTTCGTGTCGTTGATGTGGGATACATCAAGGCCCACCTGCGGTTAGTTTCTTCTTGTCGACATCAGCACATCATCCAAGAAGTTGACTTAGAAAACAACCCTTCAATACCTTGAGGCTTGCAAACATCAATGATAGGTTTCTCGCTTCCGGCAATAGGTTGACATCATTGGCCTTCAACTGAAAGACTTCGTATGGTGTTCGACATCAAATCATTTATTCACACCTTGCGAAATGTATTGTATTACCTTGAGGGTAATTATCATTATCGGTGATTCCTCTTGTGTTCGTTAATGACTTACATCATTGGCTGGTAATCAAATGATGTCTCTCCATGTTCTACTTCAGATCATCTATTCACATGGTTAGACTTGTACATTGAGTGAATATTGAACGAGATTGAAGACCCTGGATCTAGTTTCATCCATCTAGGCTGCGATATATTTTTCAGGAGTACTATACCAAATGTACAATGTTCTTACATTCATGTTCATCCATTCATGGGTCTACATCCGTAGATGACTATATTTGTACATGTAATGAAAGTTAATAAAACTGAGCATGGGTATTCCTTCCCTCAGCTAAAAATTGTGAGAAAAAATCAAAGTATCATGATATTTGTATTGTAATTGATGTAGGTAACCTTCCACTTCTAAATCTTCTCTCCAAGTGGTAATGCATCTCACTCGACATGTTTATTTTTGACTTCATGCTTTAGGGGGCAACTATTACAAGAAAATTTGGGCACATCAACCGCAACTTCCAAATTCGTATTATTAGGGTAAATCAACCCCTAATTCAATTGTTTTCATTCCCTAATGAAGTTAAGCTACATCATGCTTGCCTCTCAAGAGTTTCATGACACCATTCATCCAAAAAATGCCCCTAAGGAGATCAACACAGGTGGCCTTCTATCAGTCTGCAATGCATTGCAGGAACTACACTGTCTGGGTGCTATGCATCACACCTAGCCTTTGTTTCACCTGCGCTGAGCGAGATTCATCGAATTTTTGAAATTAATCCATTGGATTCCTCATCCAATGGATGCTTCTGGAAGTTTCCAGGTGGATTGGGCTTGCTTTTGGATGAGGAAGGAGATGAATGAACCTTAATCCATTATCTCTTCCTCCATGGAACCACTTCCCAATTTTGTCAAAGCATTCATGAGGGCCATTAATGGCTTAACCTCCTCCATTAAGCTATAAATGGACCAAGAATTCAAAGGCTTGGAGAGGTTGGAGCTTATTGAGCTAAGGAAATGTTGTTTGAGTGAGATTTGCAAGAGTATTGTGATGAAGTCAAATTGTTGCTTCATGAGGAGAGAAGGGTTTGAAGCTGGAAGGATGACACTAAATCAAGCATGCATCTACATGGGTTGTAATCTTTCCTTCTATTAATAAAGAATTCTAAGCTTTTTCCATTCATGTGTTTATATGATGTGTATCGTATTATTGATTCTATGATATGTTCAGTTAACAGATCGTCATTATTGTATGCTTTGATGGGTTTCTGTCTTGGTTTGTGTGTAGGTACTTTCCAAGCGAGTTAAGTACAGAAAGGAGTGGAAAAATCAGTCAAAGGAGAGAGGGATCGAACGAAAGTTATAGGTTGGTAACTTTGTTCCTCTTTCTATTATCTGTTGACTGTAGGAAAAGCAACAAATTACTTTGTCTGTTGGTTCTTTTGTTCCTCTTTCTTTTATCTGTTAGCTATAGGAAAAGCATTGGAATTACTTTGGCTGTTGTTGTAGACTTGCTACTAAGTCTAGGGGTTAGTCGTTTGAAGAAACACTAAATTTGCCCATAAAAATTGGGACTCAGACCATAAAAACTCTACTTTCACTCCACCCTTGGTAACTTGGTTCAAAGGCCAAGTGATATGAGATAATCCCAACATGAACCTTTGATAGAAATTGGTAAGGCCCATAAAGTTGCGAAGCTCTGTTAGAGTGGTCAGGGCTGGTGAATATTGAATTACTTGGATCTTATCTGGATCCACATGCACACCTTTATCTTTAATGATGTAACCCAAATATTGGACTTGGTTCATGCCAAAGGTGCATTTCTCCAAGTTGGCACATAGCTTGTGTTGCAGTAGGGTTTGAAGGACATGTTGAATATGTTGTAGGTGTTCTTCCCAAATCTTGCTGAAGATGAGAATTTTTTACAGATATACAACCACGATCGACCACAAGATGTCATTCATTAGCCTCATAAAAGTTGCAGGGTAATTTGTCAACCTGAAAGGTATAACCGACCATTTAAAAAGGCCCTCCTTGGATTTTAAGGTGGTCATCCATACATCGGTGGGTTCTATTGGATCCTGGTGATTGCCAGAATTCAAATCAATCTTGCTAAAGTACTTGCCCCCCTTGATATTTTCAATAAGGTCATCAATATGTGGGATTGAATATCTATTCTTGAAAATTATTTTATTTAGTGATCGATAATCAATGTAGAGTTTCAAGGTCCCATCCTTCTTATTTACGAGTACAATTAGGATCCCACAAGGAGAGGAACTTGGTTGGATGTGCCCTCTTTGTAGAAATTCCTGGATGTGATGCTTGATTTCTCCATTTTGTAGAAGAGATAAATGATATCGACCCATTGGGTAGAGGTGCCCCGGGAATCAGATTGATCAAATGCTTGACCTGATATTGCAATGGTACCCCTGTGGGTGAGGAGAATATTTCCCTGTATTCTTCCACGATGTTATCCACCTGATTATGATACATGGAGGAACCCTTCCCAAGGGCCATGGATGTGGCCACTATCTTCCCCTTACTTTAAGAGAAAATTAGAAATAAAAAAAACTTCCTGGTATTGGAGATGATTTTCTACATTGCTAAGTAGAGATCAAAGAAATGACGGTTGGTAGAACTACCTCTGGTATCTTGTGTAGCTTAATACCCACAGTATTAATAACAGTGCAAGACCTGGACTCATACACAACATGATACTTCCACAGGTATGGTTGGCCTAATAATACATCACAAATTTCAAGGGGAGAAACATAACATAGTACCTCATATGTGAAGGGCTTGACGCGGTAGGGTGGGTGACACTGTTGGATGATGTGAACATATTTCCCTTTTTGGAGCCATCCGATGGTGCATGACTATGGGTGTGTTGTCATTGGTAGGCCCAACCACTTCATGACCTCAGCTGAGATGAGGTTCTTTTGGCTCTCATTGTCTATAATGAAATGTAGTGGAGAACCCTTCACCCACATATGTGAGTGGAAGAGATGCTCCCCCTCCTAAAGATCTTTGGGATCAATCTTTTGGACCTTGGTGGTGGCAATATTAACGCTAGGATATGCATCGATAATCTACCTCCCCTTGTCATTCCTCTTGTTGGGATCTGACTCAAAGTCAACACATGCATCTGACTTTGAAGCTTTCAACTCGACCACCAATGACTACTTGACACAACACTCATTAGTTTTATGAGTGGGGCGCTTGGGGAAATCACACCATTTCCATGTTTCCTTCTTTGTATTTGTGGTGCTATTGTTTGCTTGTGGTTTTTATGATTTTTCCATGGTAACCTTGTTTTGTGGTTTGGGGGTGCGTTTTCCCAACTTCAAATTTGTAGAACCGTCTCAATTCTTCTATATAAAGTTCAAATCGATCTTGACATCATTTTGCTATGTAACACCAAGTGAGGAGATGTCCAGGAACTCCATCTCTGATGTATTTGTGGATACATCCATAATACTTGAGTACCAGATGTCACTTAGTGTCCTTGATACCCAACTCCATGCAAAGGGTATGAAAAATATTTGTGAACTTTGGCACCCCTTGGTCCCTTTCCTACCACAGTGGTGCATTTTATGTACTTATCATCATATCTCCTCACAAGGTAATATTGTTCCTTGATGATATCTGGGAAAGAATTCCATGTGGGCTTGACTAAAAATATTGGGGCTTCCTTCTCACCCCTCTACTCAAAATAGGTTTTCCACTAGTCTTTGATGTGGGGGCGACATTGAGGAGTGCAAAAGTAACCTTTTCCCTCTTGGAAAAGTTATGGACAAAAACATATCCTTCCAATAGATTTAACCATCTATCTACAATAGTCACATATATGTGGCCTTCAAATATAGGAATGTCAAAGTTAACTTGTACCTTAAAAGGGGAGACGCCTCCAAAATTACTTCTGGATGAATATGCATTTCTCGCAGATACCCGCCGAAGGATCTAGGAAAATTTATCCATCATCGTGTTCCTTTGTCACTTGAAGGAATATTCAGGCAACATTTTGAAAGGATATTCTGACCCCTCATCTTTATTTTCTTCTGCCATGGGAGCCTGCTGGGGTTGGAGATGATAGTCTTGCAAGGTTTCAACCAGTTTAAGTCCAAACTCCTTATACCCCGACCTCATTGGGGACATGCACAAAAAGACAAAGAAAGAGAAAACTACTTTGATACCATTTATCTAATTTTTTTTAGAAATGAAATGAAATATAAATTTAAATAGAAGCATAGAGCTACAAGGAAAACTAAACTAGAATTAATTAATAACAAATACTGAAAACTGTTTACATGCAGAATGGAAACAAACTAGCATGGGCGATGATAGCTTATCTATGAGAAGAGATGTGATGAAAACATGCCTTTTGAATTGTGTTACAATGAGGTTTAAAGGATTTTTTTATTAAGAAATAATGGAAAACCCTAAAACTCCAAAAAACCTAACCCTAGGAGATGAAGCGCCAAAAGTTTGTGGGTGCCATTGAGGTTAGTTGGTACATTAACTTCCCGAGGTCATAACTTTTGCATACAATCTCCATTTGGCGCATACGGTACCATGTTAGAAAGACCTATTTGAGGACAAAAAATTTAAACTATTTTCCCCTATAATAAGCTATGGGTTTTCCCGTTTTTGAAATAAACGTAATTTAGTGCCTCGAAATGGCTCCGGAATTTTAGGACTTGAAAAAATGCCAAAAATAGTAAACTACAATTAAGGAAACCAATTTTTTTTTGTTTGTTAGGGGTCCAGTGGAATAGGTAGGTGGCCACTAATATCCACCTAGATCAGTCCTCTCCATTTAGGAAGCAATGGTCCCCATTGCATTGAGTGCCTCCAAAGATGGGGAAACTTTTGCTAAATTTCATCCCCAGTGAGCCACTTCCCATGGTGTAGAGGCTGCCCAACTTTGATAACTCAATACAGTTGGATCCTATGTTTGCGAGTTTTCTTGATTTGTGTCAGCTACTCAACAATGTCTGATGTGTCCATCACTGGTGGAAAGTATGGCGGAAGGCGATCCACATTGAATACGAGGTGCAAGCTAAAGAATGGGGGGATACTGAGCTCAAAAATGTTGTCTCCCGTAACCTCTATGATGGTGTAAGGCCTGTATTGGAGTGGTTGAAGCTTCCAATACGCTCTAACAAGGCGCTTTTTCTACAGATGTAACCAATTCACTTCTGACCTCAAACTTACATGGCACCCGATGCTAATCATGCCATTTTTTGTACTTGGCAATGGCTTTATCCAATATGTCATGAACTTACTGGTGGATGTGCTAAATGCGCTCAATAAACCTAGTGGCTTTATTAGCTTCGAATGGAACATGGGAAAATTATTCCTGTTTAGTTGAAAAAGGTAGTGTAACATCAAGTGGACATAATGGTTAAAATCCCAGGCCCACTTGAAAGGGGTTGTGGCCAGTCGAGCTATCGAGAGCTCTATCATAACTATATTGCACATAAGGAAGACACTCATCCAATTTTTGTGGATGCTCAAAGTTGTACATGAATTTTATGTGCACAATCATCCTGTTGATGACCTCATCAGGACATCAATCTGGGGGTGGAATGTAGTTGAATTTGTGAGTTCTGTTTCCAAAAATGACCAAAGGTTCAACCAAAATTCGCTTACAAGCCTACTATCCCGATATGATATAATGGCATACGGGACCTCGAAATCTATTGATACTAGTTCAAAGAAGAGTTTAATAGTGACTTCTATGATACTCTTCTTGTAGGTAGCTGATATGGCCATATCAGAAAATTTGTCGACGACCAAATACACAGATGTCACCATTCTTAGTAGAGGGAAGTCTAGACATATAGTCCATGAAGATGATTCCTAGGGCCAAATAGGAATAGGAGTAGGAGTATACATGCCTTGCTTCATAATGTATGGATTGATGATGGTACAGGCAGTGTAGGATTTGATATATTTTCTGACATCTTGTCGGAGACTTGGTCAATAGAAATACTTATGCTTTATTGTTATGTGGACAAATCTCATTTTGCGAACAAAACAAGATCTTCCTAGCTTTAGAAACCAAGCCTAGTAACAATCAAAAATAAATGCAAAAATTCCCTAATTTACAGCTGAATCACAAAGATGAATAGGATGCAAATCTCTTACCTTTCACAAAATTCTCGTTGATGATCCTCGTTGTTGTCCTTTGTAGCTTTCAACCTTTCTTCCTTGATGGTCCAAGAGGAAACCTACAAAGACAAAACCAAACAATAGATAAAAGCATAAAAATATAACAAAGATTCAATCATAAACTATGTAAGAGATAAAGGAGCCTTACAATAAACATTGAAACATATGCATATGGGAAATAAAAAAATATTCACATTAATGATGAATATCAAGAAATTTACAACCAAGTTACTTCATGTTGGAGTCTCCTTGCAATGATCCTCAACCCATGCCTTTGAAATGAAAAGAACTCCAATGGAAATTTGAGCAACATTTAGGTAAGTTCAAAGGCTTGAAATAGAAACCTAGTTCTCTTTGAAATAATTTCACTTGTAGGAAAGAAAGGTAGTGTAATAGTCCTGGTGAAAATTCCTTGTAATAAAGTTGAAAACAATAACCACAGATGAATGGGACACTTATTCTAAGTTGAATGTTGGGCAAGACATCCTAGGGGGTTTTCATTTCATTGTTTATGGCTAAGGAAATTGGAAAAGGCAAAGGCTAAGGCTTTGGAAAGGAAAAATGGTATTTTTGGCACATTTATTTACGAAAATAATGGAAATTAGGAGAAAAAGGAGGTGAAAGGTCACAGGTTGCATGTGAGGAGGAAAATGAAGAAAATAGAGGCCTCATTCATAAAATGGCTTTTGAGGATCAGTTGGTAACCTTTCGTCAGTTTAGCTTTGGAGCTAACTCATTATTCTCTTTCTCTCTCATACTCTTAGAAACTTAGAGTTTTCTTGGAGCACTTTGGCATTGGAGCAAGAAAAGCAAAGAAGGCAAGAGGAATCAAAGATCAAGTAGGGAAAGGTAGGATCAAACAGCTACAACAAGCTTCATTGTAGGTATCAACTTGCATGTGTATCTTCCTTGTATATTTGGCATACATGGGATTGCATGTGTTTCTTTTCTACCATGGGATGGGTTTTTCGAGGTGTGACATTATTTTCAGCCTAACCTTGCCATTCCTGATATCTTTGATAAGATGGGTTCTCTCACGTGGCTTATGTTGGATGGCAGGATTGGATTCGAAGCTGAGTCGGGTGGATCTCTAAATTTAAAAACACATGGTGGTAGTGGTCCCTAAACAGAACTTAGGATGCATGAAGACACTGGCCTAGTAACCCTTGAACTAGACTGTGGGTTGTGGTAAAGCCATATTGTGTGCCTCGGTGGGCTTAGGAATCCCTTCCCGTGAAGAGGTGGATTTTCTCTCCATTGGGCCTAGTGATTATGGGATGGAATGCACGTAAATCCTGGAGAGTATGTCTCAATGTAAGGCCTAGTGATCCCTGGATCAGATTGCAGATGCATGGTAAATCCTGAGAGACTAGGAGGTACTTAAATTCCTCATGATGTAGGTAGAGAACTCAGGTGGCATCCACATTGATTGGAATTTTTTATGTGTTCTATGAGTCCCACATTCATGCTTGGAATATGGAACGGGGGTGATTGAATGAAGAGAGATTTGGCTTAGCTAATCTATGGTCGGGTGGAACGTGGTAATCCCATCTCTGGTTGGTTCATTTCATTGATTAATGATAAATTCATTCCATTGATTTCATGTGTAAATGTACTAGTTTATATATGGATTTTGATTGCTGATATGTTTTATTGTAATTCTGTTCCTACTATGCTGGTTATATTTTCATTTTATGGCAGCAACTATGTTTGGCTCTCAGCATGTTTTTATTTGTATTTGAATGGATATTGTATCTATGACCTAATAAGTGATAAGGAAACAAATGACATGAGGAAACAATGGTTCATGACGATTCTCAGATAAGTAAGAGATCCATACACTTAACTCTTTGGTTTACACTTGTAGGTTACATGTCGATGATATGTTTGATGAAATTCCTGTCATGGCTAGTAGGGGTCTCGTTAAGCCCTTGATCAAATATTTACTTTTGCATCATTGTTTCCATGTACTTTAATTAATTATGAGCTTTCATTCAATTCTGGGCAGTGGCCTAGGTGCTGGGCATGAGGAAATGGCTCAAATCCTGGAGTCACTGGCACAAAAATGGCAAGTTTCAACCACAGTCGCTGGTAGGCAGACCTATGAGAGCGACTTTAGGTATCTGATCGATCTCTTTCCCATAGCATGAGATCGACTGAGCCTTAAATTGTCTAGAACAATAGTGGGACCCAGGGACGAAATGTCTGAGTGGCTGACTTGTCTCCTGAGTGTTTTGTTGATCATGTTGGATGTCTGCATGTGATGTTGCATCGATTCCACTTCTTTAAGGTTACCTAGGAGGTTGAATATGATCATAGTAGCCTCTTGTCTCATGTTTACCCTAGTTGGCATGGTTTCCTGGGTGGATGTGGGAGGAGGGTATTAGAAAGTGGTATTAGAGCATGGTTCAACTCTCAGACTAAATGGGTTGAATGTGTGTTGGTCATGCATGCACGTCAGTTGCATGTGCATCTCTTACACTTATATACTTGTTGAATTTGCTTGATGATGGATTAGGGTTAGAGTATGTTTATCAAAGAGAATTTGATGTTTATTTCATGAAGAGTAATTGACATGGGTATGTGACTGACTGTATATGGTTAATTGTCGCTTACATGTTGATTTTATGTCGCCTACTTACATCCTTGTATGTTAGGTTACATTTTGAATATTTTTATTACATGCATCAGTCTTGTAGGTTGATTACAAGAATTGATCGATTATGCTCGACTACATGTGGTTATGCGTATTTGTAGTTGGTTAGGCATTGCTTATGCATATTGCTGGTTGCATGCAGAAACGTGTACAATGGGTTAATGGTTGTTGTCATGCATGAGGTCATAACATGCATTGTTGATATGGCCTTGCATTGATGATTGGATCCTAGTTAGGGTGATGTTTATGTGTTGATTCATTTATTTGTGCATATCTATACGCTGTTATGATTATGTTGTACCTGTATCGCGCCAATTTGGTGAACTTGTAGACAAGGTATCCTACCAAAGCTATACTAAGGTACATCAATTTATTGTGATTTGGTTTATCTGACATATTATGCATTATAGGAAGAAAGATATCAAATGGCTAGAAAAGTGGTAGACTACATAGAATCTCCCTATGCACTAGATGAGCAGCGTGGTGTGGGGCATACTTCTGATTTGGCCGATACACTAAGAAGATTGAAGGAAGAGATAAGGAGTTGTAAGGAAGATAATGACCAGATCATATAGGCACAAGAGAAGCAAGCAGAGGTTAATGCTATACTTATTCAGAGTTTGTTGGACTTGCAGCGACAAGGGATGCTTCAGATCAACCATGCAAATGAGGATGGAACTAATCGAGCATATGGTAGTAGATATCCCAGTAGACACAGGTCGTATATATATGACATAATGAGAGATTGCAGGTTGTTGGACACTCTGGACAGGAGGGGTGATGAGTATAGGTATTATTCTAGTTTTGGTTTTGATAGACATCATGATCATCATCGCTATCATCCTTACAGAAGGAATGATAGGGGGTCAATGAAAGATGAAGAGTATACGACCAAGTTTCTTGAGCTATTGAGGTATGTACCATATCTTACTGATGAGAAGGATAAAGTTGAAATATTTTTGAGTGGTTTTCCATTAGAATTTAGAGATCATATTGAGTATGATGAGCCTTGGTCACTTGAGGAAGTCATTGGGTAACTGAAACATTTCTATGAGCAATCAAAGCGTAAGAATGAATGTCGACATGGATGGAAAGGAAAATACAAAGGTAGAGGTAAATGGAAGCCTAAGAGGACAAGGCCTCAACATGCATGTGGGAAAGAAAATTTGGCACCAAAAAAGAGATTTAATACATCTAGATAGGGAAACGGGCCACAACAGCAACAAGAGCATAGAGGTGAGGGCACTAGTCAGTTGGAGTGTTGGACATCTGGTGAGGATCACCTTAGGAGATATTGTACACAACATCAGTGTGGAAATCCTAAAATATACAGTGCACAAGAGGCACAAATTGTGGGGTATGTTGGTCAGAGTATTCCACATATCTATGCAGCAATGGACAACGGGCAAGCAAAACACCAGGCATCTATCATTGAGATGGACTGTAAGCTTTGTGATCAAGTTATTTTTATTTTGATTGAGCCTGGATCTAATTATAGCTATGTTAGTCCTAACTTGGTGGATAAGTGTGGGTTGAATAAGGAGTTTCATGCAGAGTCTTGGTTAGTGCAGTTGGATACATGTACGAAGAAGAGAGCTCATCATTGGGTAAGAGCTTGCACATTTGACTTAAATGGTATGCCTACAACAACCCATTTCAATGTATCACTGTTGGATTCATATAATATGTTATTGGGCATGGGTTGGTTGTATCTTCATAGAACCAAGGTTGACTGCTATGAAAAAGTTATTGAGTGTGTTGATGACAATGGGGAACCAAGAGTCTTGCAAGGTAAGAAGAAGGCCACGTCAGTTAGGATGGTGAAAACTATGCAAGAAAATCGTAGCCATAGGAAAGGGTGTAATCTATTTGTAGTACACATTTCTAGTGATAAGGGTAAGGAGGCTAAGGATGTAGATGTGTTGAACATGTGCCCATGTTGCAGCAGTTTCTAGATGTATTCCCTAAGGATATTACAGAGTTTCCACCTCACATGGAGGTAGAATTTTTGATTAAGTTAGTTCTAGGGGCAACTCTAGCATCGACCAAGGAAATGTTGGACAAGGGATAAATTCGGCCAAGTGTATCACCATCAGATACACATCAAAGAGGAGGAAATTTACAAGACTGTGTTCAGGACCAGGTATGGGCATTATGAGTTTCTTATTGTTCCATTTAGCTTAACTAATGCTCCAGCTACATTCATGTGTTTGTTGAATAATGTGTTGTGTCCATATTTAGATAAGTTTGTTATTGTGTTCATTGATGATATACTAGTATATTCTAAATATGAGGAAGAGCATGTTGAGCGCTTAGCAATCATATTAAGGTTTTTGAGAGAGCATCAGTTGTATGTTAAGCTTAGCAAATACAATTTCTTTCAGATGTACGTACATTACTTGGGGCATGTTGTCTCCAAGGAGGGAATTGCAATAGATCCACAAAGGATAAGCTCCATCAAGGAGTGGGTAGATCCTAAGAGTGTGCATGAGGTGAGGTCTTTCATGGGTCTGGTAGGCTATTATAGGAGGTTCATCAGGAACTTCTCACATATTTCTTATCCCATTACATCATTGTAGAGGAAAGCTAAGAAGTTTGATTGGATGAAGAGTGTGAGGCTAGCTTTGAGTAGATCAAGTAGTTTCTGACATATGCAGGAGTGCTACAGATTGCAAATATGGACAAAGAGTTCGTAGTATATACAAATCCTTGCAAGAGAGGACTTGGTGGAGTCCTTATGTAGGATGTATAAGTGGTATGTTGTGAGTCCAAGAAACTAAAAAAGCATGAGAAAAACTACCGGACACATGATCTTGAATTAGCAATGATTATACATGCACTGAAGATGTGGAGGCACTATCTTCTTGGCAGGCAGTTTGTGCTTATGACTGATCACATTGGGTTGAGATATTTGTTCGACTAGCCGAATCTGAACACCATATAGGCTAGATGGTTGGCCATAATAAACGAGCTTGACTTTGAGATTAGGTACATCAAGGGTAAAGAGAATAGGATGGGAGATGCTCTCAGTAGATGGGTACATGTACATCACTTGGCAACTATGAGCTCCTATGGGACAGACTTACAAGATAGGATCTTGCAAGAAGGACAATAGGATGTGAGGTATATGGAGATTGTGCACAGGTTGCAATAGGGTGATGGTGTAGGTACATGTATAGGTGAAAGTACATGTACATGTAGTGGTACATGTATAGGTACAATTACAGGTGGAAGTATAGGTACAGGTCCAGGTGTAGGTGCAAGTGCATAGGGCATAAACTATTGTCTTATAATCGAGGGATTGGTAAGGTTCCAAGACAAGATATATGTACTGGATAGTGGCAAGCTCAAGAAAGTGATGTTGAGGGAGTTTCATATGAAACCTTATTCAGGTCACCCAGGTTATTAGAAGACACTCACTACGGTGAAGAGATATTACTATTGGCCGAATCTGAAGAGGGATGTGGCAGAGTTTGTGGTGAGATGTTTTGACTTTCAGCTAGTGAAAGTAGAGTGAAAACATCTACGTGGAATGCTATACCCAATCACTATTCCTAAGTGGAAATGAGAGGTCATGTCCATGGATTTCATCACAAAGTTTTCGAAGACAGTGAAGCAACATGATTCCATCATGGTCATTGTGGATAGGTTAACAAAGGTTTCACACTTTGCTCCGGTAAATTCTACATTCTCGGCTAGTGATGTGGCACATGTATTCATCCGAGACGTGGTTAGACTGCATGGTGTTCCAAAGAAGATTGTGTCAAACTAGGATGTGGAAGGACTTATTTGTAGGTTTGGGCACTGAGTTGGCCTTCAACACAGCTTATCACCTGCAGAAAGATGGAAAGTTAGAGAGGGTCAATAAGATATTGGAGGACATGTTGAGGATGTATGTGATGAATCAACAAAGGAAATCGGAAGATTATCTCCCTTTGGTCGAGTTTTCATACAACAACGGTTACCAATAGTCACTAAGGATGAACCTTTTTGAGGAATTATATGGGTGGAGTTGTAACACTCCCATTAGTTGGAGTGATCCAGTTAGTAGAGTATTGATGAGACCCGATATGTTTGTAGACATGGAACAAGAGATGAACGTGATCAAGAAGAATCTCAAGGAAACACAGGATAGGCAGAAGAATTATGCATACAAGAACAAATTGTTCAAGGAGTTCTATGCTGGGGAACATGTATACTTGTGCATCAAACTGAAGAAGAGCTCCTTGTGGATTGAATAATGTGCCAAGCTGACACCACAATTTTGTGGACCCTTTAGTATCATTGAGAGGATTGGGCCAGTAGCCTATCGAATCACACTGCCTCTGACAGTGAAAGTCCACGATGTTTTCCATGTATCTTTTCTTAAGAAGTATGTTAAGGATGCTGAAAAAAGAAGAACAAAGAATATACAGAAAATATCGGAGCTCTGGTGATCGACGAGAATGGCGGTAACCTAATCTTAGGCTTCTTCATTCGAATCCCTGTTTCCCATGGCAGGCATCAGGCCTGGCCCATCGTTCATGGGTATTTGACTTGCGCAGGCCCTTCGAGAGTACATCTATTTTGACCCTCTCTGAATCCTGGTAACTGGTTTTAACCTAGGGTTTGCTACCTTCCCGGCTGACCTTTCTCGCATTGTTTATCCTTCACAACTTGCTGTCGGTCCCCTGGTCGGCAGTTTTGGAGTTGCTATTTTTTCAGGTTGCTATGGTGGAGGAGGAACTCGTGGACTACGAGGAGGACCCCATGCCAGATCAGGATATTTGGGCATACAATAATCGATCGGCAATGGATCCCTGGGGTAAAGAGCAAGCATGTTCGATAGTTGCCATCAACACTCAGCCCCACCCGCTTCGCTCTGGGAGGAAGCATCATTAGGATGTTAACCTGGCGATCCTTCCGGTCTTTCAATGCCCACCTCTTTCGTCGGCCACGCTTCATCTCCTCGGAACCTACCTGCAGACTTCACCTTCCTTCGACTCTCCTCTCCCGACCCCTACTCAACCCTCCCTGCCTACGCCCCCACCTACCACTCAGCCCTCGAACCCATCTTCCATTTCTTTGTCGCCGGTAAACCCCCATGTCCTGCAACATCCCACTCGACCCACCTTTCATCCCGGCTCTTGCATCTTGAATCCCTGCTCCCCCATCCGCTCGGGATGCTTCAGTTCCCTGATTCTACCTGCTCGTTTGGTTGGGTTTGCACAGCATAGCACCTCGGACCTGTGTCGAAAGTTTCTCAAGGACTTCCCCATCGGCAAACGTTCAGAAAAATAGAAAAAAGGTAGGTGTCTACAGGCCATCGACTTCGATATCAACCTAACGTTCCAGGAGGATGTTCAAATGGCAGATGCTATTGACACCGCTCGTAAGGTTCTGGTTGGGAGGGTTCGTGGTCGAACCTACTCTGTGGAAAGATTAAAGCAATGGACGGAGGAGATTTGGGGAACATTGCTAAAGGAACTACTAGCAATCAGAGTCTTAGCGAGGGGATGGTTTGCCTTACACTTTCATAGACTGGAATACACTCAATGGATTCTATCCAAATTCTGGCATATTGAGTTGGCAGCTGTTCTTCTGAAGCATTGGGACCCCCTGTTTGATTCGGAGCGAGAACAGTTGGGCACCAGGCCTATATGGGTTAGACTATCGGGATTGCCCATGCAATTCTGGACACCCCAAGTATTCAAGCGCATAGGAGATGCGCTGGGCACCTATCTCGAACACGATAAATCCTATGAGCAATCCGGAATTATGACTATGGCTAGGATACTTGTTCATCTTGACACCAGGGTTGGGGTGGAGGAGAAAATTACTCTACACCGCAGACATTTTTCGCACAAACAACTACTGGATTACGAAGGAGTCCCATTTTGATGTCGAAGATGCCACAAAGTGGGCCATTTGTACAAGGACTGCCCTCTTCTTTCAGGGGTGACTTCAGAAAATTCTAAAGGTGCAAAACAACAACCATCCATTGATCAGAATAAAGGCGACAACAACCAAGGATAAGGTGATTTGATTCATAGCGAGGCCCCTATGGTTGCAGACCTTGGAGTCTCTAAGAAGACTAACAGTAGAAAGAAGGCTGCATCGACTCCTGCACCACCAGGCACCTGGTCCAAGACAATGGAGGATGCATCATCTGCCCCGGGTAATGAATCTCATCCCATGACCTCTGCTATTTTATCAGAAGTTATGTTTTCTGTTTTGCACTCCTCATTACAACCTTTATCTATTGACCCGGGCCCGATACCCTCTATTCCCTACTCCATTGCCCCTCCTCCCCCCACCTTCTCCACCACTCCCTCCTCTCATAGGATGGATTCCGCTCAGCCCAACCCCTCTTCCTCTCACACTGGCTCCGATTCACACCCTTACCACCTTTAACCCCGGGTCCGAACTAAACTCCTGGGGCTTGGGTCATCCCCTGGACGGTCCACTAATCTTAAACAATCAAGGGGCCGTCCATCTAAGATCAAATCGTCCATTCAGAATGTTGTGGCAGATGTCGCCCTTGGTCGAAAATGCACTATTGAGCGGGCACTTAGAGCAATTGAGCCCACGACCTTTGGTTCCCCATGATTTGGCTCTCCTTCAACTGCAGGGGACTAGCCAACCCCAAAAAGCATTTGGCTCTTAAGAGATTGACCCATGAATCCAGATGTGACATCCTCTTTCTACAGGAGACTCTATGCACCTCGGATGTAGCTGTGAGAACCCTTCAAGCCCTTCTCCCAGGATGGATATTTCATGGTTTGGATGCAAATGGTCGTTCTGGCGGCCTCGCTATTGGCATCAACCCTAGAAAGGTCAAGCCCTTATCTTCCTGGGGTGGTTGGGGTTTTTTGGGTATGGACATTTTTATGAGGGAGCTTGGGATTCATTTAAAAATTATCAATATATATGGTCTGAATCTGAACAGTCTGGCCTTCTCGCACAACGTTTTGGGAAGCAACCTCATCTCAAGCTCCACCATATTAGGTGGTGATTTTAAATTCTCTCTAGGAGTTGGGGAATCCTGGGGACATCATGATCAACTTGATCCCATCTCTGAGCAGATGAGCATGTTATTAGATTCTCACAAGCTTGTCGACTTTCCAATGAACAAGAAAGTCCCCACCTGGCACAACAGGAGAACAGGGGAGGCAGCCTTGGGAAGGAGATTAGACAAATTCCTGGTACATGAAGACCTGATACAAAAAATTCCCCTGTACAGAAAATGGGTCGGCTCAGGGGGTCTATCAGATCATCTACCCATCCTTCTACAAGTCAGTGGATCCATTAAGAAGCTCCGCACCCCATACAATTTTTTTGCTAGATATTTACAAGACCCTGAGTTTATTAATATGGTCACGACTTCTGGAGATCGCAAACCCCACTGAGGGCGTAGAGGAAGGCTGCATATTTTTGCGACAGAATCAATTGTTGTTGGGAAAAGTAACCATTCAGAATGCCCCTATCCCACTCTAAGGTGTGATAGTGCCTTAGCAACAAACAAGGAAAACTAATTGAGTATTCTTCTTTATGAAATGTAAATGAGGAGGAAGGATGTAACTAACCTGTGTCTTCCGCCAGTTTGTTGATCCAATCACTCCTCTCTTCAGTAGTTACCAGCTCCCAGCTCCCTTACCAGCCCAACTTCACCGAATTCCTGCAAGATCACAAGAGAGAGAAACTACACGAAGATACAGATATACATTCATAAAAAGCTCAAGATTAGATTAAGCTAAACATGCAAATACAACAAAACATCATTGATACACAACATGTAGGAGAAATTCAAATAGTTTATTGATAGAATAAGAAAGTCCAAGAGGAGATACAACCAAGTGAGTTCTGATCCAGCATCTACCTCCCAACAAAGGAATCCCTTCCTCTCCTCCAACAAAGCATAAATCACCCAATGTACTAATCTCAATCTCAAACCAACAACAATTCTCTGCAAAGTACAAAATTCCAGCCCCTGGATCTCTGGGATGAGGGATCCATATATAGATGTAAGAAGAGAGGATGAGTCAGCTTATGTTTTGACTTGTGGCTTCTCTTTGTCAGTTCTTGCTTCCACTTGGAGGTTGGGAGCCTCTTACTCATCACTAGTCGAATTCATTGAGGCAAGTGTCATTGGAGAAGATTCTGGAAGCTTCCATGGTCTTTCCACCTCGTTGAATGAGCTTGCCATTTGTCATTTCCTGCTCAGCGAACCTAGGTAGTGTATCCAAGTGTGTTGCAACGCACCTAGCCAGTGCATTTGGGTGCTTTGTAACGCAGGCAGCTAGTGGAGCTTTTGAATTGATCCTGAATTGACTGTTTCTGAGTGGTTTTTGGTGGAGAACTTCTGGGAGAAGCTGTCATTGGTTGACCTTGTTCCTTTAGGGGCAGGAACAACTCTTTTAGGGACTTTGGATCCCTTGGATTATGGACATTTCATGCTCAATGATGTAAGGCACAAAAATGTCTATAACAGTTGCCCCCTAAAGTATGAGGCCGTTTATCGGGTGAAATGCTTTATTAGGAGGATCCGAAGTTCATTCAATGCTGGGAGGAGACCTGTAATAAGATACAATACAATACATTATTCTTCATATTGCTTTCATGATCTAGCTGAGGCGGGCATTCCCATGCTCAGCTTTATAAATTCATTTTTATGTACATAGGACAGAGAATTGTCTGATGGTAGACTGATGATCCTGCTAAAATCATCATCCCTTTGGTAGGATGATTGTCTGTGCTCCAATGTTGTACATGTCAATGTCTTTATTTTTCCTGAATATATATCACAGCCCGGATGGATGAAACTAGATCCGGGGTCTTCAATCTCGTCCGATCTTCACTCTAAGTACAAGTCGATCCATGTGAGAAATGTTCTGAAGTCGAACATGGAAAGACATCGCTTGATTACCAGTCAATGATGTAAACTGTTAACAAGCGCGAGAGGAATCACCGATAATGATAATGACCCTCAAGGTACTACAGTACAATTCACGTGGTGTGAATAAAGGACTTGGCGTCGAACACCACGCAAAATATTTCGGTCGAAGGTCATTGATGTATACCTGTCACCGGAAGTGAGAAACTTGCCATTGAGGCATGCAAGCTTCAAAGTACTGAAGGGGGTGTTCCTAGATCAACTTCTTGGATAATGAGCTGATGTCGACAAGAAGCGATCCGTCAAAGGAGGGCCTTGATGTATCCCACATCAGTGACACGGAATGGAGCAAATGATTTTGATGGAGGTGAAAACGATCTGACGATATATGGTTCAGGGTGGTGGTCATGAAAGAATGAAGGATAATGTATGGTAGTGGATGGGACACGGTTGACTTCTCTGGATGACTTCTCTTGAACATATCAGCGACACTTGTGTGATGGATCGGTAGCATTTACCCCAAAGGTGGATGGTATGGCGAGACCATGGCGATGTGACCGGTGAATGAAACAACCCAACCCGACTCAGGCACGGAGCGGAAGTGTCATGTTCAAGAGCAACTTGCTACCAATAAAAGTTCTTTGAGTTTCTTCCCAATTTTTCCCCAGTCATTGCTGACCAGTACCTCTTTATTTTTGTCAAGCTTGAGGAGGATAACATATGCTTGTTCTATAATTTGCCCTTCGGGCAAACCCATCGCTATGTTTTCACGAGCCTAGCGATAGTGAAACTAGTTCTCGTCTAAAGACAAGTTTGTCGCTATTAATGTTTTTAACGAGTCTAACGACAAAGATAACTTGGTCCTTTTCATTTTTAGAGAGTCTGAAAAGGTACGTAAAGTTAACTCCAAAAGTCCTTTTTTGTCATCTAATCCCTTAAGTCCGAAAAAGTATAAAACAATACAGAAGGGATGAATTTTCGATAGTTTTAACGAGCCGAATAAAAGAAGCGCTCGATCTTTTTGTGCAATAATCCATTAGGTCCAAAAAGATTAAAATCTAGAGGAGGGATAGCTCTTCCGGTCGCTTTAACGAGCTGGAAGGCCAAAAATTGGCAATCTTTTCATACTTTACGAGTCAAATGAAAAGAGCTTAAAGAAGACTCGTCTTTTGAGGAACGAGTGATAAAATGGGTAGCAGCTGATTCCCGGTAAGGGTTGGAATTTTCCAAGCACGGCAGTGTCACAAGGATGGCTAGTGAAATCACTCTTCGCAGTTGTTCCTCAAAATGGGTAAACAATCAAATGGAGGTGAATGATCGGCCAATGGAAAAGTGGAGGTGACGGTGCAAACACGACCAAGGCTTTAATGGATGATAATGTTACATTCATGGTGGTTATTTACCGGACGATAGTTCATTTTTTAACGAGCTTAAACGCGGGTTGAAACACTTGCTCGATCTTATGTTTATTTTTTAACGAGCATGAACTATGCGCTAAAACTGCTCGATTAATCCAGTCATATGATAAGAATGTCTCATTTAAGATTCCATTATTTATGGAGCTTGTGCCTTACAAAGCTTTGCTCCGAAATCCTTTCTTTATGTAAGTTAGGAAACGGCTAGCCCAAAAAACAGATAAATAAACGCTCTTTGCTTGCACTCCAAAAGGTTTTCATGCCCCCAGGTATAAAGTACGATTTCAAGGTTACCCCTCAATTTGCAGGAAAAACATTTGTTTAACCGGGAGAAGCCTACCTCTTTCAGGTTACCAAATATTGTTCTATTAATCTTTCAAACAAAACACTTCTTCGGCGATGTCTACCGAGATAGACAAAGGTGAGTGACAACGAGCGCCAAACACATAACTTTGACAAAAGAATATTATTCTAGAACAACCCCTCTTCCAATCACGGATGGGGTACGGACTAGTCATATTCTCCCGCGGAAATCTACCTTATACCCAAAGTTTTCCTGCCGAAGCAGACCAGGACGCATGCCCCCTGGGTTCCAGTCATATCCCTCCGAATTACTCGCGCTCATCGGGAGGACGGACCGTGGGTTGAGACATTTATTGCGTGAAGAGACCATTTAGGGACGGTATATGACTATTTGCGATGCATGATCCGGGAAATGAAAGCTGGTCCACGAGCTTGACCACTCTTCCTTCGTGCGGAAAACACATTACTCTAAAGAGTGAGGAGACGATGGCTCCCATGCAATAAATATAGTCTCGTCCAAGGAGTAGGTTATAATCCAAGGGTCCTTGAACGACCATCACGTTCATTTGAACGGTCTTCCCTTTCAATGTTATGGGCATATTGGGGAGGATCCCTAAAGGTCGACTGGTTCCTTTATCAAAACCTGTCAGATTTCTTATTTCAGGAAAAAGCGATGGTGAACCAAGAGCTTTCCAAGAAGTAGAGGAAAGGATACTCACAGATGCCCCCTCATCAATGATGGTGCCAGCCATGACCATTCTGTATATTTGGACGATAATTCTGAATGGTATGCTTGCTGCCAAACGGGGTCTGCCTAGTTGGTTCCAGTCGAAGGAGACAACTAGGTTGCTTGGTGGTGGGACCGAGTAGACGGCCGGGTATCGCTCTGACGAACTTCCTTCCTGCGATAAAGGAATGGGGGGGGGTGCCCTCGTGTTCGTCGGAGTCTGTGTTGATGAAGAGAATTTGGACGGTGTCATCCTTATTCTCCTCAGTGACTGTATCATTCGAAGATAAAACCTCTGAAGGCAAGACCGGGTCAACTGCCGCCTCGACCTTTTGACTTTCATTGGGTATGGATTCTAGCCTGACGATTAGTCGGCGTATACCATGGGTGATGGCATCAGAGAGAAGTTCTATCAATGCGCTATAATCAGCGATGTTATTCGTTGATTGACCAATACATACACCTTTGAAACTTACTAACTTGCCGCTTGGATCAAAAATGGCCCAGGCTGCGGAGGACAGGTTCCACGAACTACAACTCGCTCCGTCGGCATATCCAACACATGTCTCCAAAAGGTTTGACATCTGCAATAAATGTAAAAAGGTGGATTACTCGACCAAAACGAACACTTTAGCGAAAACAAAATACAACAAAAGCATATTGGTTACTATTTAAGCATAGTAACGCTTGAGGTACAACCCATTACGAGGTTGCGCCAGTGGAATTCCGTCATAATCCATTAACTCGTAGGCTCCTTTTGCTAACACTCGTTTAACAATATAGGGGCCCATCCATAAAGAATTAAATTTACCTGCTCCCAATTTATCGGATTCTTGGTCGTAAAGCAAGACCAAGTCACCTTCTGAGAAGACACGGGGTTTGACATTTTTGTCGAACTGTGCCTTGACTCGTTTCTTATGGGCTTTGTTAGCCAAAGCGGCATCACGACGGGTTTCATCCAATTGGATTAATTCCAAGAAATGGGCCTCTTCTTCTGAAGTTCCGGGGAGGAGATCAATTGCGAGTTTAAGAGACGAGATTTCACACTGGACTGGTAAGACTGCTTCCAGGCCATATACCAGTTGGAAGGGTGTGAATCCGGTTACATTCCTTACCGATGTTCTGTAAGACCACAAGGCTGAGTACAGGATTAGGTTCCACCTTCTTTTGTGAACTCCGATCATCCTTTGCAACATACGCTTCAGGACCTTGTTGATTGCTTCAACTTGTCCGTTGGCTTGCGGATAATACGGAGTAGAGCTGTCGTGAGACAATCCTAGCTTGGCAGCTTATTCAAGCATCATGTGATTGCGAAAATGCGATCCATGATCTGTGACTATGGCCTGTGGTATGCCGAATCTGGCGACTACATGATTGAAAAAGAAAAGGGCAGCTGTTTCACCTGTGTTATCTAATGTAGGCATCGCCTCGGCCCATTTGGTAAAATAGTCAACTGCGACTATGATATACCCATGCCCCCCGGTCGAGGTGGGGTTACATGTCATGAAATCGATGCCCCATTTGGCGAATGGCCCAACAGCAACTATTGGCTGTAGAGGTGCGGGTGGTCTTCTGGTTTTGACAAGCATGGCAACTTCTGATTGCGGTTATGCAATCCTTGAACATGGTTGGCCAGAAGTATCCTGCTCGTAAGATTTTTTGTGCTGTAGCATAACCAGATTGATGCCCCTCACAAGCTCCTGAATGACACTCATTCAAAGCTTTCTCGGCCTCCTCATGGGTGAGGCACCTTCTCAGAACTGTATCGACACCATGACGGTAAAGTGTATCACCGATGATCATGTAGTCTTTTGCTTGGTATCGTATATGTTTCTGTTCTGAGTGAGAGGTTTTAGGCCTAAACTTTTGGGTTTGGAGATAAATTATTATATCCCCATACCACTCATTGCTTGTGGATATCAGAAACAAATTCTCGTCCACGATTGATTCTTCGGATGTTTCATCATTGGACGACAATGGGAGATCGCATAATAATTCTGCAAAAACTAGAGCTTTCTTTGATTTGGATTTTACGAATTCCAGATCAAAATCTTGAAGGATTGCTATCCATTTTGAATATTTGCCCCCCAGCAACTGTCGCGACAATATATAAGTCATGGGGTTGCAATCAGACAGAATGGTAGTTTTCCGAAAGAGGACATAGTGTCGAAACCTTTGTATCGCTTGAACAGCTGCAAGCGCTAGTTTTTAAACATAAGAATATTTACTTTCTGTATCATTTAAGTTTTTCCTTAAATAATATATAGGGTGTTCAATTCCATTGACTTCTTGAACTAAAACCATTGCGATGGTTGTATCTGCTGCAACCAGATATAGGTTAAAATCTTTTTGATAATCGGGGCTGTACATTAATGATGCTTTCATTAAGGAATATTTTAAAGCATCAAAGGAAGCTTGCGCAACTTGATCCCAGATGAAGGGTACCTCCTTTTTCAAAAGACGTGTATAACCTTTAGCAAGTTCGGCGTAATTTGGAATGAACCTCCTCAAAAAGTTTGCTTTCCCTTGGAGTTTTTGAATCTGAAGCAAATTTGAAGGTGGAGGCAAATTTATGATTGCCTGTACCTTGCACGGGTCGAGACGAATCCCATCCTTGGAGACTACAAAGCCAAGTAAACGACAAGAACTGACGCAAAATACACATTTATGTGGATTGAGTCGTATCTTGTAGTGTCGGCAACGTAGAAATACCGCTCTTAAATGCTGCGGATGATCAGTCCGCCATCGCGAATGAGCCGGAAGGTCGTCGAGGTATGGTTGAACGATGTTCTTGATGTCATGGAAGGCATAATTCATTGCCCTCTGAAACGTTGTCCCTGCGTTCTTTAAACCAAAGGGTAATTTTCGATATGCGAATGTGCCCCACGGACAAATGAATGCAGTCTTTGACTGGTCCTGTGGGTGGATATTTATTTGATTATACCCGGAAAATCCGTCCATGAATGAAAAGATTTCGCATCCGGCGCATTCAATAATTATCTGGTCGATGAAGGGTGTAGGGTAGTTGTCTTTTGCACAAGCTTGATTTACATCCCTATAATCGACACACACTCTAATTGTCCCCTGTTTCTTCATAACAGGGACAATATTCGATACCCAATCGGTTAGAGGAACCGGGTAGATGAAACCAGCATGGAGAAGTTTTTCAACTTCTGCTTTAATGGCAGCGGCTTTCTTGGGGTGCACCTACTGGAGCCATTGTCGTACCGGTTTGACATCTGGATACATCTTAATTTCGTGTTCAACGATACTCGAGTCGATGCCTAGCATTTCACTGTATGACCAAGCAAAGACATCTCTGAATTCACGAAAAAGAGCGTTATATATTTCCAGTTCTGAAGGAGAACAACATTTCCCAACATAAATATTCTCTACAACATCTGTTTTAGTCGAGATATTTATGGCTATAGTCTCTTCAATGTTGGATAAGTTTCGCTCAGAATCCACCATATTTACAGTATTTGAAAGGAATTCAAAAACTGAAGGATGATAAAGGTCATCTTGAGTATCTTCTTCACAATCCGGAAGAAGGGAACGATGGTGGCAATCATTCCATGGTGTCCCTTCAATCACCATTGATTGTACAATTCCTTCGTCGGTTCCATGCACTCGCGACGAAGGATATGAAGGGGTACCATATTCTCTAGACCTATCTACTCAAACGCTTGACGAACGTTGATTCGGGTTTGCCTCCCATGCTAGAAACATTGATTGCTATAATACTTCTATTGGGCTTGGGGGCAAAACCATAGCATGATCCATGTCGATATCATTTTCTGAAATCTTTGTGGAAGATATCATATTGCAGGTTCCTATCGATGCTACTTCCACCAGATTGATTGGAGGTGGAAGAGCGAAAGTTCCCATTAGTATAGGATCTTTTAGTAGGCCTACTCCGATATTCTGAAGCGAATGAGGGCTTCCATGGATCATGGGAATGCTTCCTGTAACTTGAGAACCATTAGGGAGGAAGTTTTGTTGATCAACGATTGTAATCCCTCCTTGGAAAGGGAATGCAATCTTTCTAAAATAGGTCGACACAACAGCTGCCATGGCATATATCCACGGTCTTCCTAGTAGGATGTTGTAATCAAGATTTCCATCGATGACTTCAACATCTATTTGTACTGTTTTTCCCCCTAGTTCAACCTTCAAGTTATTTAGGATACCATATGGAGTATATGACCTTCCGTCGAATGCTTTTAATGTTGTCGAAGATCACGACAAGGTAGGAGATCCTAAAGTTTTCCAACAACTCTTTGACATAATACATGTAGATTCCCCCTCATCAATAATTGTTCGATGAACAGTTTTGTTGAGGGCTTTCACTTGAATAAGGAAAGCTAGTTGTGCTGGTAACTAAGGATCGTATCCTTTATGGTCAAAGGATACAAGATTGGAATCCTTAGGATCAACCCCACCAATGGCTGATAACAAAGCCTGCCTTTGGGATGGGCAATTTTGTAGTACCTCAAGTGTCGACATAGCGGATGGCGATTGGGCCAAATCTTCCACTATGTTATAATGCTGCGCTGCTCTAGCGCGAGGATTAAACATCGACCTGTGTAATACTCCCTTTGGCGGTTTTATTGTTAATTCAGGAATGATGGGCGGTACAACTTCTGTTGAAGTTTTTGTCGAACTACTTGGTTGATCTTTACCCTTGTCGTTCGACAGCTGCGGATTCCCGTAATCTTTGTTCCTTGTCGAAATCAAAGCATCATTTTGCTGCTTTGAAATCGACAACATTAGCACTTGCGACGGGGAAGCATTTCCACTTTCAACCAGATTTGTGCCTGGATTTTGAAACGGATCAGTTAACACAGCTGAGGTTTGCGAACTTTTAAAGAAACTTTTAAGCTCAGCTTTGTATGGACACTCTCTCGTCCAATGATCCTCATCACATATCTGACATGGATATTTTTGTTTCCTATTTCCAGGAGGGTTTGAAGAAGTTTTTTCAGGAGATGACTCACCCTGTTTCTTCTTCTTCCCTTTACTTTGTTTCTTCTTGCTTCCTGGTTGTTTGGTTTCTTTGCCCTTATCTGCTGATACGGCATTTACTTCTGAAGCAAGAATTTCGTCTTTTAAATTTTGATCTGAAATCTTACGGGCTTTCTTGGAGGCAGCCTTTTTCGATTTCGCGTTTGTCGTGCCAATCACACCATCGCCGGCGTGAGAGTCATTGTTTGATTTAAGAGGAGGAGGAATTGAGAATTCCGGTCTAGGGGCATCAGGTATTTTGTCGTAGAGCGTGCCAGACTGAGTATAGACTAAGTCTAGATATTGCGCATGAGCGATAACTTGCTCTTCCGTTACGACTCCCCCCTTTGCCACATCTTTCGTTATGGCAGGAAGTAACGACTTGATAAACCATTCAGCTAATAGCTGATCGGGAATGTACGTTTTTACCATCCTACGACGACGTCGCCACTCATGTATATGATCAGATATGTGAGTGGCCATTATCTGTTTGAAGTTGGTTAAGATTTCCATTCCCGTTTCATACCTTATCGGTAATTGAAAATGGGTTAAGAAAGTCGTGGCTAAGGTACTGAAATTGTCGAACGAAGCTCTAGGCAATTCAATATACCATTTTTCCGCTGGACCCGTTAACGTCCTCTGAAAAGGCGAAGCCTTATCGAATCATCGTTTAGGGTGTTTGATGAACACCATAGATGAAATGTCATCACGTGATTCGATGGGTCTTCGCCTGGATTTCCATTAAATTTAGGAATATCTGATGGAAGTTTATGAGGAATCGCTGGCCACCAAGGGGCGTAAGCAATTGGATCATTTGTTAATCGGTGTAAATCAGGTAACTCTAAAGTTGCGACGAATGGCAACTGTTGATTCAGGTTAGGTGAAGCATACCCAGGGTACGATGGAATTTCCTGAGCAGTTGGCCTTTGCATTCCAACATAATGTAGTTGATGCTGGTACGACTGATACGGTTGGTGGACATGACCACTGTAAAGTGGTTGATTTTGACTGTTTTGAATGTACAACTGTCCACTATTCGCAAAGATCTACTGCTCAGAACCTTGGTACACTTGTTGGAATTGTGGTTGTTGGTATTGCACCAGCCATGGTTGTGAAGCCATGTTCTGTTCCGCTATACTAACCGTTGGACCAAGGTGTGGGGTAATTGTACCCGTTTGGACCTGTGTCGTCCCACCAGTTGGCGATTGTGGTTGAGTCACCGGGTCAAGGGGTTGTTGCATTACAACCTGAGAAATCTGAGGTTGACATACAACAGGCAACGTTTGAACTTGTGACACTGTCACAATAGCTGGTGTAGTCGGGATGTTCGACATAGGTACACATTGTTTCATAGAATATACAACCCTTGGTTGTTGGGGTAGTATAGGTACCCAACCACTTGATGTAACTCCAGTATAACCTGAATACTGTTGTGAACTCCCGTATGGATATCCTCCCGGAGGGGGTAATGAAAGGGCATACTGCCCCCCATACGGTGGAAATCTGGAACTCAAGGGAATTGTCTGCCCTTGGGGACTGGATTGCCCAAATTGACCTCCAAATGGATCAATTTGGCGAGTCTCAACATAAGAGTTACCGGATATTATTCCGGAGGAACAAACAGGAATGGACCATACTGTTGAAATAGTCCCTGGATGGACTCCTTCTAGCAGTTGCGAGCTAGTCGGGACAGATGGTACACCGACAAACATTGTTGGAGTGACGGCAGGGAGTTCTGCCGTCGCTGTGTCAGTTGACACAATCCTAGATGTTGACGGTTGTTCAGACATTTTGAGTCTATCCAAAAGATTACCTAGCGATTCTACAGGAACTTCCACTGGTGGTAGACTAACTTCTGATGTCGAAGGAAACAGAGTGACCCCGACTCCAAAATGTGTTGGAGTACTTGCTTGTGGATCTTCTACAATTTCCTCTATCGCAATCAAACCAGGTGGAAGGGGAAGACCGTCAGGTCCGTAAAATATTTCTGGTGCCGAAGAAGGGGTTGAATCGACAGCAACAGATGTTTGAGGAGCAAGACTCTTCGAACCGGTTGCTGATGGAACTGGTTCAGTAACACAAGTGTTTGCTCTCAGACTAGGATCAATATCACTGTCCCTCTGTGGCTGTTGAACTTCTTCTGTAGAGGCAGGGTTTCCAGAAATGTTTGGAGTAACCGGAACCTCGGATGTTGTTGGAACACTTGTTCTAACTTTAATAGGAGATTTCGAACCGGTTAAACGAGTTCGCTTTGTCCGTACTATTTTCGATTCCGGAGACAAAGACGGTTGACTCGTAAGCCTCCGCGAACGACGGGGTTTCAATTGAATTTCTTCCACGATTGCAGATTACTCGATCAACTAAAATACAAAAGGGGAAATATGTTTCCGAATTAAATGAATTTTAGACGCTTTGGACACAACTTGCTTTTTCAATTTTAAAGAGTCGAGAAAAAGCAAAAGATGACTCTAGTCTCCTTCGATGTTTTAACGAGCCCGAAGTGACAAATGCTCGGATGGACTTTTTCCATTATAGAGTCTGAAAAAGGCCAAAAGGAACTGCTCTGGAGTTCTAGGTAGAGGGTGTGCCAAACTTTTCGCAAAACCACAGAATACTTTTTAAGGTACGGGCAGTCAATCTTCCCGAATGCTGTGTTCAGTGCATTGCGATCAGTAGGGCGGCCGACACGGCTTCCTATGGATAAAGGTTTTATGCCTATAGGGGTCTCCCAATATATACTCGACGTTACGTGGGAGCACAATCCGTACTGGTGCTTATTGTCTCTCAGGAGGAATCACCCAACCATCAGCGAGATCGACAGTCACCAGGTTTTACGACGTCGGAACACGTCTCTAGCCTAGACCTCTATGTTGTGCGTTAAGTTACAAAGCATTGTTAAGTTCATTCAATTTATTTTAGGTTGATCTTTCTTAGAAGTTTTCCTTTTTGGATCACCACGAGGTGTATATATACAATTCCTAAATGCAGTCTAAAGATGATAAGCAAGCATTTATCTCTTTTCAACAATGAAAATCCTAGCTACAAGGGGAAAAGAAAGACACAATCTTTTCTCAAAGAGCAAAGAGCACACTGTAAATTCACTTTTCCTAAATCAAACCATACAAACGATCAATATGCAAATGCACAAATGCATGTATTTGTTTTCGCTTTCTTAATATTGATGCCTAAAAAGAAAGCTGTTGTACAAAATTTGAATTCGATTTCAAGTGAAAACACAAACAAGTTTCTTTTTGAACTCAAAAAGATGATTACGACACTTATGATTTTGAAGTAAACACTTGTTTCGAAACTAGAAATTCATAAATTCAAACCAAAAGACAAAAGTAAAAGCGCAATCAACTGTGAACAGCAAACAAACTCACTCCTAAGATCAAAACAACACTTACGACAGGTCTAGATCTAAGGGCGACAGTATGACTAGTTTACTTTGGTAATGGGAAACTGCAAATGATGTAACAAATACACAAAGAACAAATACAATTTCTTTATACAACTGAGGCGGAATTAAGGCAGAGAAAAGGGGTTTTCAGATAGGTACACACACTGATAACATGCTGCAAAAAAAAAGATATAAAACTAAACACAAGGATGCAAAGAACCACAGCTGCACAAGGCAAAGGCTGATCAGCGCACCCCCAGCACAGAGAAACTGAACTTCAGCGCAGGTAGCCCTCTCAGGACCTGCGTTGAAATGCAGAACCTCTTCACAGAGCCTGTACTGAAGCAGAAACGAGAATTGTCTCTGGGTTCTGGGTCACGGTTTGCAGTTTAATCTACAGTTTTTGGCCGGATAAAAGCTATCAATTAGGTACAATTAGGAGGATGATTTAAAGGAGGACTAAGATCTATCACAAAGGGATGTTAGAGCATTTGTGGGTCAGCTTGTTCAGGTCATAAAAATAGGCCCAGTGAATGGACTAGAGTAGCAGATCTCTACTTTGCATTTATAAATGGCAAATGCAGTTCGATTCGACACTCCTGAGTTTATGAGAAGAACAACAATAGAAACACAAATAAACTAACTAGATACGATCCCCAGTGGAGTCGCCAATTTGTTGTTGGGAAAAGTATCCATTCAGAATGCCCCTATCCCACTCTAAGGTGTGATAGTGCCTTAACAACAAACAAGGAAAACTAATTGAGTATTGTTCTTTATGAAATGTAAATGAGGAGGAAGGATGTAACTAACCTGTGTCTTCCACTAGTTTGTTGATCCAATCACTCCTCTCTTCAGTAGTTCCCAGCTCCCAGCTCCCTTACCGGCCCAACTTCACCGAATTCCTGCAAGATCACAAGAGAGAGAAACTACACGAAGATATAGATATACATTCATAAAAATCTCAAGATCAGATTAAGCTAAACATGCAAATACAACAAAACATCATTGATACACAACATGTAGGAGAAACGCAAATAGTTTATTGATAGAATAAGAAATTCCAAGAGGAGATACAACCAAGTGAGTTCCGATCCAGCATCTACCTCCTAACAAAGGAATCCCTTCCTCTCCTCCAACAAAGCATAAATCACCCAATGTACTAATCTCAATCTCAAACCAACAACAATTCTCTGCAAAGTACAAAATTCCAGCCCCTGGATCTCTGGGATGAGGGATCCATATATAGATGTAAGCAGAGAGGATGAGTCAACTTATGTTTTGACTTGTGGCTTCTCTCTGTCAGTTCTTGCTTCCACTTGGAGGTTGGGAGCCTCTTACTCATCACTAGTCGAATTCATTGAGGCAAGTGTCATTGGAGAAGATTCTGGAAGCTTCCATGGTCTTTCCACCTCGTTGAATGAGCTTGCCATTTGTCATTTCCCGCTCAGCGCACCTGGGTAGTGTATCCAAGTGCATTGCAATGCACCTAGCCAGTGCATTTGGGTGCTTTGCAACGCAGGCAGCTAGTGGAGCTTCTGAATTGATCCTGAATTGACTGTTTCTGACTGGTTTTTGGTGGAGAACTTCTGGGAGAAGCTGTCATTAGTTGACCTTGTTCCTTTAGGGGCAGGAACAACTCTTTTAGGGACTTTGGATCCCTTGGATTATGGACATTTCATGCTCAATGCGGTAAGGCACAAAAATGTCTATAACATCAATGGTCTAAAGAAGATGACTGAGGTTTGGGCAAAGAGGAAACGAATGAGAGATGACCAGCTTCTCTTGGACACAGAGGCACAGATTGCACAGTTTACGGATGAAAGGGGGACTGGTTTCCTATCAGAGGAATCAAAATCATTATTGAACAATCTGGAAAAGAAAAAAATCAAGTTGCTGCAAGAAAAGGAAGAACAATGGAGGTTAAAAAGTAGAGCCATTTGGCTCAAAGCGGGTGATTGCAATACCAAATTCTTCCACAACCTCGCAAACGGCAGAAAGGCCTCAAATACTATCTGGCAGTTTCCTTGTGAACTGGATGTTTGGGCTTCAACACACCAACAACTCACCAAATTGGGTATATTACACTTCAAAGGACAATTCACTACCCCGGCAGCCATTAATCTTCCAGATATCATCAACCTCGCTGGCCACTTTCCTAGATTTGTTGAGTCAGAGGATTTCGAGGACCTTACTCAACTGGTCGCAATGGAGGAATTGGAGGGAACTCTAAAGTGGTTCAAAAAAGATAAGAGCCCAGGTCCAGATGGGTGGCTAGTAGAGTTCTACTTGGCCTTTTATGATCTGTTGGGGGAGGACCTGTTGGTTGTTATTGAAGAGAGCAGGATCACCAGACACATTCACCCCCCTATGAAATTCACCTACATAGCCTTGATCCCTAAATCCGATGCCCCATCTTCCTTCAATGACTTCCGCCCTATTTCTCTCTGCAACTGCCTATACAAAATCATATCCAAAATCATTGCTAACCATATCAAGCCCATCCTATCTACCCACATCTCTCTGGAACAATTTGCTTTCCTCCACCACCGCCACATTCAAGAGGCCATTGGCACTGCCCAGGAAGCTCTACACTCCATCAAGCTCAAGAACCTCAAGGGTATCTCCCTCAAGATCGATTTAGCAAAGGCCTTTGACAAAGTAAATTGGCTCTACCTGAAGATGATCCTCACTCACTTGGGCTTCCCCCTGTATTTATCGCCTTGATTATGGGATGTATCTCTTCCATCTACTTCGCTATTCTCATCAATGGCTCAGCCTCATCTCCTTTCAACATCGACAGAGGAATCAGACAAGGATGTATGTTATGCCCACTCCTTTTCCTGCTTGTTATGGAAGGTCTGAGCAGACTCATCTCATCCGCCAAAAGGAGTGGGAGTATCAGTGGCCTCAAAATTATGGAGCATTTTTATCTAACTCATCTTCTATTTGTAGATGATATTCTTATTTTTATAAACGGGAGTGTCTGGGACTCCACTTCTCTCAACGAAATTCTACAACTATTCTGTAGTGCTACAGGCATGGAGATAAACAGGGGAAAATCCTCTATATCCCTCTCGGGTTGTACTATTCAGGAAACACAGCTCGCAATTCAGAAATTCCCCTTTCAGGAATCAAATCTGTTGGAAGGCATCAAATACCTGGGCTTCAGACTCAAACTAGATGGATACAAGATTGAGAACTGGACCTGGATCATCACTAAAATCGAAAAGAGAATCAACTGCTGGCACCATAGGTTCCTTTATAAAGCGGGCAGGCTTATGCTTATAAAATCAGTCCTTGAAGCCACGCCAGTGTACTGGATGTCTCTTACCTGGATTCCCAGAGGAATTCTTCATAGAATTCAACAAACTTGCAACAGATTCCTCTGGAATGGCAACAAGAAAGGAAAGATCTTTGCCTGGGTAAAATGGTCCAAGATAGCTACTCCCAAAAAGTGGGGGGGGGGGGGGGGGGTGGGGCTTAAAATCTCTCCCTGAATTTGCACAAGCATTGGCAGGCCAAACAAGGATGGCTATTATTAAAACAGAATAGTCTTTGGGCGGAATTCATCCATCGTAAGTATATTTGGCCATTGACCATCACAGACTGGATCCGTAGGCAAAATTGGAATAGACAGGGCATCTTTGGGATTTGGAGAGCCATACTCAATGACATGCCTATGATCAGAGATAGCCTTTTATGGCGTATTGGCAATGGCTCATCAGTCCGCATTGGTATTGACCCATGGCCAGGATCAGGGAACACCCACAATTTACTTGAAGGGCTGGGTCTCCACTTAAATAATAGAGGCATAAAATTTCTCTCATAAATTAGAGACCAGCAGCACTCTACAACTTATTCACAGGCCTGGTTAACTGAACGGCAATGGAACTTACCCAATGAGTGGAACAAAGACTGGAAGAGATACATACAGGCCTTAATCGAGACCCATATTAGATTAAGGGATGTAGAGGATGAACTCATATGGGCCTTAGCAAAAACTGGTCAATACTCGCCAAAATTGGGATACAACAAATTGATTGAAGCCAAAAAACCAGACAGCCACAAAAGCTGGTGGACCTCAATTTGGCAACTACAGGCCCCGCCAAGAACCAGACTGCTAATGTGGAATATATTGGCAAACAAAATCCCTACTGGATCCAATCTAATGAAAAGAGCCTTCTCAGGGCCATCCCGTTGTGTTATGTGCATGCAAGCGGAAGAAACAACCCTCCATTTATTCCTAACCCGTCCGACCTCCAGAGATATCTAGGCACAGGTCATTCACTCTTTAAAAATCAATGCGGACTGGCAGGGGGTGGACATACAATCAGCGTGGGATCAGTGGTGGATCTCGGTGGTGGCGGAAAAGCCCCGGAATCTCCCCCTATTAGTTTCCTGGTACATTTGGATCCAGAGGAATGAGAACATATTTGAGAACAATATTGTGAACTGGAACCTCCTTCCCCCTATCATATGCGCGGCCTATGCAGAAATACCAAATGTGATCAATCAGAAACAACCTAGGAGCATCATTCAGGAGCAAATCAATAGAGACATGTTGTGGGCATACTTTTATGGGGCTGCCCATCAGAAAGGATGTGGTGGTGGCATCCTACTACATCTATCCAACACACATTACTTCCAGATCTGTTTTGGACTTGGTCCCGGAACAAATAACCATGCATAACTGATAACTCTGGGTCATCTTATATATTTCGCCATGACCAAAAACTGCCACCAACTTCAAATTTTTGGAGATTCAAAGACTGTGGTTGATTGGTTTAACAACAAGACTATTTGTCATGCATATTCATTGAAACATATCTTGGAAGAAATTGTTTTTTTCAAAACATTCTTTGACCAGATATCTGTTTCTCATATCTACAGGGAAAGAAATACAATTGCTGACTGGCTCTCGAAAGAAGCGGCGGATCGTCCTCTAGGCGAATGGATGATCGAGGAATTTTCTCCTATAGGGACATTCAGATACTATCACATGCCATATATAGATGGACCACTTCAGTGAGGCAATGGCCTTAATATCAGCTTTTTGATGAGGACAATTTTTGTTATATATATGTATATATCTCAGTATGTATTTATTTTGAACTCATATGTTACAGCAACACTCCGTGCTATTATGATGGACAATGTACCTATCTCAGTATCCCCATGGGATCCTTCTGTTTTTTTCTTTTTGAACAGTGGCGACCTGCCACAATACAGCATATGCCTATGGTCATCAACAACATGTAATTTCTTATCAATAGAAATTATGGATTTTCTTCTTCGGAAAAATGTTAAGGATGTTGATCATATGATTGACTAGTCTATATTGTAGGTGGAACTAGATGGATAATTCTAGCCAAAGCCTCATTGTATATTACAGGAAAAGGTTCTCATGCTCCAGAACCGAGAAATATAGCAAGTTAAAGTGAAATTGAAGCACTTTGGGCCCGATGAAGCTACATGGGAGATGGAGGATCAGATTTGGGCCATGTATCCTTCCTTGTTCACTGGTTGAGGCAAAGCAACCTAGATATGGCGGTTTGGTGATTTCTTATGGTGGTCTGGTGATTGCATATGGTGGTTTGGTGATTCCTTATGGTGGTTTGGTAGTTGCTTTAAGGTTGTCTGGTATTTTCTTATGATGGCTTGGTATATGCTTCATGATGGTTTAGTATTTTATTTATGTTGGTTTAGTATATGCTTTATGGTGATCAATATATGCTTTATGATGGTTGACATATGCTATATGATGTTAGTATATGTTTGATACATGTTTTGGTATATGATTTGGCATATGATTTGGCATATGTTTTGGTATATATGTTTTGATGACGTTGTTATATGTACACTTATGTATGGATGTAAATACCGTAACGAGCTGTGTTATAAAGCTCCACTATGCGGTCTGGGTGTCATGCTATTATGATTATGTTGTTAGGTTATTATGCTATCATGTGGTTATGCTATCATGATGTTATGATGTCACATGGATTGGCACTCAACAAGATGATCATTGTAAATACTACATCAAGCCGTTTTATAAAGATCCATAAGAAGTATGTCTTCTTTCAGCAGGTTGCTGAGGTATATGTGTGATTGAACACCGAGGACGGTGTCCTCCAAGGGGGAGGGTTTTGTAACAGTCTTGGTGAAAATTCCATGTAATAAAGTTTAAAAAAATAACCACGGATGAATGTGACACTTATTCCAAGCTGAATGTTGGGCAAGACATCCTAGGGGGTGTTAATTTTGTTGTTTATGGCTAAGGAAATTGGCAAAGGCAAAGGCAAAGGCTTTGGAAAGGCAAAATGGTATTTTTGGCACATTTATTTATGAAATTAATGGAAATTAGGAGAAAAAGGAGGTGAAATGTCACATGTTGCATGTGAAGGGGAAAATGAAGGAAAATAATGGAAAGTGAAGAAAATAGAGCCCTCATTCATAAAAAGGATTTTGAGGATCAGTTGGTAACCTTTTGTCAATTTAGCTTTGGAGCCCTCTCGTTATTCTCTCTCTCTGTCTCTCATACTCTTTGAAACTTAGAGTTTTCTTGGAGAACTTTGGCATTGGAGAAAGAAAGGCAAAGAAGGCAAGAGGAAGAAAATATCAAGCAGGGAAAGGCAGGAACAAACAACTAAAACATGCTTCATTGCAGGTATCAAATTGCATGTGTATCTTCCTTGCTAGATTTTGCATGCATGGGATTGCATGTGTTTCTTTTCTACCTAGCATGGGTTTTGCCAGGTGTGACAGTATTTTCAACCTAGCCTTGCCATTTCCTGATATCTTTGATTAGATGGGTTCTCTAATGCGATTTATGTGGGATGGTAGGATTGGATTCGAAGTTGAGTGGGGTGGATATCTGAATTGACAAACACATGGTGGTAGTGGTTGTTGGATGCAATATAGGATCTATAAATGTACCAACATTTAATTTTTCAATCCAGATAGTTCGTGAAATTCAACACGCAACACTGGAAATGCCAGATAAATCCCCTTGCAACCTGCAAAAGAAATGCTAGTCTATATTGCGTGTTAATCCCATCAATAAATGAAACCCTGCACTAAAAAAGAATTCGAGAAAACACCAATCCAAACAATTAAATCATGTGGGAAATAAAAGACAATTAACAATGCGAAAGGAAATCATAATTGGAAACCAAGCAGTTTCGACACAATAGCGAGAGACTGTAAATGCTGGAAGGAATTCAAAAGTAATTCAAAATCATTCTGCCTGTACTAATTTTGCTTGTACTAATTCTGTGTGAAATTAACTTGAAAGCATTGGCAAGTAAATCTACTGTGTAAATAACTTATGAAAGAAATTAATATGAATCTCACACCTTCCTTGTCCCTAAAAATGAATCATGTAGATCTATCCAGAAGATTATGGGGAAACTAAAATAGCAAATAAACATTATTAGTGTTGAACATAGTGCATTTTCCTTTTTATAAATGTCGGCTTTCAAGACCATAAATACTCAAGTCGATATTAGGTTCTGGAAAATTAATTAAATGGGTTTGGATCAATTCGAGCTGAACGTTATAGGTCATAAAGGAAAAGTTGATCTGGACACAATTTGATAAGAAGAAATATCCAAGCACAACCCTTGATGTAGCAAATGAAATAGGAACAATTTGTAGCAAATCAAAATAACTTTAAAACTAAAGATAAAATATTGCAGCAAATTAAATGACATTAACTTGAAGAAGGAAAAGAGACTGAAAGTGTTTAAATAAACTCACACACTAAATAATAATCTAAATGCTAATTAATTTAAGAACTGTAGAGTGGTGTCTAGTTGATATGGCAGCCAACCCAGCCAGCTCCCACCCTCGATTAACCTAGTTCACACAGTAATCAAAATCATTAGATGAAATAAATGAATAGACATAACATAGATGAAAATTTCTTCAATTAATTCCTGAAAAACAATCTTTACATCAAGCAGACAATGCTCAGTGTTATCACCCCAAGAAAATCTCCTAGTTGTATATCAGAGATGCTCGGGAACATTACAAACTCAACAAAAATGTTGGAAATATGGTGGATGAATCAAACAAATGCTACATATTCAAGCCAGATAACCACTTATACTGTGCTTGACCACAGATATGGGTGAACACCCCCAGACTACAAGGATTTTAACCACCAATTACTCACAGTTTTAGGGAAAATGTGATGATGGAGAACACTGATCACACCAGTAGATGCACAGGACCCTGTGATGGCCATCTACAACCAGTTTAAAGGTCTCTAAATCTGTTTTCTAATACACAGATATGATGACAACTCTCTCGCATTAAAAAACAGAAACCTGCAAACAAATTCAATGATACATGCTAAATCCTAACATAGAGGTGGGATGACAACCCCTCTAATGCTAAACATTAACAACACATGAATAAATGCAAAACAGGCACAACCTGGAACAAGAAGAAGAAGTGGAAAGTGAGCAACCAACAACAAAAGAAGCTTGTATTAGCTGGAAATGCAGACTAGAAGCTGCAGGTTACACAGTAGTTACAGTCTCCAGAATTTGAAGCTTACAATAGAATAACACTCATCAACCCGATTACATCTTGTTTTTCAGTATATATGGAGTTTTTCACAAAATTGCTCTACTACCCTAAGTGTGGAGGGGTCATAACTGACCACCAACCACATTTACAAACTATTATGGGCCTCTAATACATTCTGACTATTTTAATGAATAAAATGACTCTTTCTGTACTTTGATGTGCTCCTTGAATAGGTGGAACGTTTCATGAATAGATGTTCATAACTGCTAAATGAATTCAACTGATCAAGGCAATACTTTCTTGTCCTTGACCTTGTTGTTCTTTGAATGAAGTTACTGAGGATTAAATGTGCAGATTGTTGGGTCATCGCCTCTTTCCTCACGTGCATGAGTCAAGCCAAAAACACTGAAAAACGCCTTGAAAATGGAAAAAGAGCCGAGAAAGAATGTTGGCCGTTGGATGAATCAGATGGACGGCGGAGATAGATTACGAGGGCTATCGGGAGAAATCGCGGGCGGGCGGAACAAGGGCTGTTGGATCACCATCGAGCAGATCCAATGGTAATCGGGGGCGGTAGATGCGGGGAAGTTAATGAGCGGGAAGGACGTATAGGATGAGCAGTTTCACGGGTGGGCGGTTTCCCCGCACCGCCTTTGGGCTGTGGTGGTTTTCGTATAGGGCGGGTGCGATGCAGTGATATGACGACGCGTGGCAGGCGGGAAACCACTTCCTTGCTAGCTATCAGTTGGGCATATTTGTGGAGCGAGGAAAGCGTATGGCGTCAGATCAACAGGCGGAGAATCAGACGGATAGGTTTTAACGCACATGTTTCAGGGTGATGTGACAGGTACGGGCCCACCAGACTATGATTTTATTATATGCATAGTTAAATAATCCAAAGTTATAAGGTTTAGCTTTGCTTCCGGGACCAAAGGAAAATGGGTTATACAGGGGTTAAAGGGTTAAAACACAAAAATTGCCCGGGAGTTGGAAGAAAAGACTTAAGCGTGGTCATCAGGGGTGTTTAAAGTTAATATGGGGTTTATAAAGGTAAATGAGGATTTATAGGTTTTAAACAAAAAGAATCCCGGGAGCCTGAAAAAGAGTTTATGAGGGGTTTTGAGGCCAAAACAGGGATAAAGGGGTTTAGAGGGAAATAAGGGAAAATGAAAGGGAATGAGGAAATGGAGGTAGTAGGGAGAATAGGGAGAGACCATGATAACCATTATAAACCATCTCTGAGCCAGCAACCAAGGACCAAACCAATTCCTTCTCTTGGAAAAAACAACAACATGTAGCAGAGCTAACACTGGCTCCTTCTGAGGATGAGGGTCTCCCTGTGAGGTCTCAAGAACCTGCAGACCATTTCCTTTCCAGCTAAACACAAATTAGCCAAAATTCCTAGTGTCCCATTGGGCATGGAGTCTACCTTTCCTGCATAAAACTGATAAAAACAAAATGTTTACAGCCTTTAAGGCCAAAGACCTTAAACAACATAAACTTTCAAAAACCGCCCATTAACTGGGCCATCAAAAACTGTCTCTCCTCCCATACTTTTCAGTATGAAGGTGTTGTTCCCTTGAACCTGTGAATGATGAAAAGCCCTGTCCAGAAAGCATGAAACTTCCCATGATTGCCTTTCTTCTCCTTTAGTGCATCCCATTTCAAAACCAAGTCACCAATCTGAAAATTATTTGTTTTTGTCTTCTTGTCAAAGGCTTCCTTGACCTTTTTCTGATGTGCTACAGCTTTTTCAACCAACTGTTCTCTAATCTGATGTATTTCTGCTAAATCAATGATCCTCTTTGCCATGCATTCTTCCTCTTCCTGCTCTTCTTGAAGGAATTTTGCCACAGGGAGAGTTAGCTGAATTGGAAATACAACATCAGTGACATATACCAGCTTGAAAGGAGAATTTCCTGTGGATTTCTTAACAATCACTCTGTTAGCCCATAGTGCATACTTGAGCTTAGAATCCAAATTCTTTTTATTATCCTCTAACAGTTTTTTAATTATCCTGATCAGGCTTTTATTAGAGGATTCTGCTAGGCTATTTCCCTGTGGATAATATGAGGTGGAATGAACAAGTTTAATCCCCATTGAATCACATATTTCCACTAGTTCTTTTGTCCTAAAGGTTGCTGCATTATCTGTGATTAATTTAGGTGGATAACCAAATTTTCTGAAGATATTTTCAGTCAAAAACTTCATGACCACATTGTGATCAGCCTTCCTTGTAGGGATTGCTTCAATCCATTTAGTGAAATAATCAGTGGCTACTAATATCCACCTGTGCTGGCCACTGGAATGTGGATTAATTTCTCCAATAAAATCCAAGCCCCACTGCTGAAAAGGTCCTTTTTCCTGAATTGGTTTTAAGGGCAGGGATTTTAACTGCTGTCTTCCTTCAAATCTTTGGCACCTATCACAAGATTTAACAAAAGCAAATACGTCAGAAAATAAAGTGGGCCAATAGTACCCAACTCTGAGAATTTTATGGGCTGTAGTTTTCCAATAATGGTGCCATCCACACATGTTGTTATGAAACTGCTGCATAACTTTAATTGACTATTCTTTATCCAGACACCTTAAAAATATTCCAGATAGATCCCTCCAGTAGAGAAGATTTTCATTAATGCAATAGCTTGCTGCTCTAAGTTTTAAAGTTCTGGCCTGAATTTGAGTAAATCCTGAAGGGATCTCTAGCTTCAGCAAGAAATTAATTATTGCAGCATGCCAATTACGTGAAGCTAGATTCTCGGCCACTAACTGCCTTCCCTCTATTTCAACTGTTTCTTCATTTTCTACCTGACCATTTTCTGCCATTGTGCATAGGAAATCAATATCTAAAGACCTGCAATTTTCTTCAGCCAATAACTTGGCAAGCCCCTAACCTCTAACCAGCTTTGTGGGCCTCAGTTCTATATTAAATTCTATCATTTTTCCAATCCATTTTCCCTTCTTCCATCAGCATCAGTTTGGGTCAAGACATCTTTTATTGCAGCAGAAGACACATATGCAATTATTTTGGAATGAAGGATATAAACTCTAAAAGCTTTCAAGGATTTGATAAGAGCATATGCCTGTTTTTCTATAATATTATACCTTATTTCAGCATCCCTCAAGTTCTTGCTGAAAAAAGCTATTGGATGTTCTGAACCATCTTCATCCTGCTGCAATAAAACTGCTGCAATGGTGTCTTCAGAGGCAAAAGAAAATATATGGAACTCCTTGCTGTAATCTGGACTTATTAATGTGGGATCCTCCATTATAGCTTTTTTGATGGAATCAAATGATTTTCTTACTATATCAGTGCATTTGATTTCTGCCCCTTTTCTTAACATGGAGGTCACATGCTTCACTAGTTCTGAAAAATTTGGAATAAACCTCCTGACAAAGTTAATTTTACCGAAAAGGGACTGGATATCCTTCTTTGATCTTGGAACATACAAAGACTGCAGCATTTACAACATGTCCTAACAGCTTGCCTTCATTTAAAGCAAATTGAGAATTTTTGGGATTCACTGATATTCCAAATCTCCCGCACTTCAATAATACTTTTTCCAAATGCTGCAAATGATTTTGGTGGCTACTGGAGTAAACTGTTATATCATCAAGGTAGATGAGGAAAAATTTATCCTTCTCCCCCACAAATGCTATATCCATAGCTCTCTGAAAGGTGGCTCCAACATTCATCAACCCAAATGGAATTTTGGCATACATAAAAGTTCCCCAAGGAGTGGCAAATGCAGTTTTTTCTTGATCATATGGGTGCACAACAATCTGATTAAAGCCTGAAAATCCATCCAAAAATGACATCACTTTAGCTCCTGAGACTTTTTGCAACAAATGCTCCATCTTTGGCAGAGGATAGTTGTCTTTTTTGGAGCATTTGTTTAGATTTCTGAAATCAACACATAGTCTGATTTCCCCACTCTTCTTCCTCACCACCACCAAATTAGCTACCCATTTGGAATATCTAAGAGGAACAATGATCTTGGCAGCCAACAACTTTTTAATTCCATTTTCAATCAGTGGAAGAAGCATAGGATTTATTGGTCTCAGCTTATGTTTGAAAGGAACAGTGTTTTTCGCCAGAGGGATTTTATGCTAAATTATGTTCTTGTCATATGTTTTCAGATCACTATACTCTGAGGCAAACACATTAGAAAATTGCCTCATTAAATTGCAGTACTCAGCACTTTGATCAGCAGAAAAATGAGTGGACAAATTTACATATTTAGGCTGACCTGGACTTCCTATATCATGCTTACAGGCTACAGATTGGTCTTCTTTTTGGGCAGCCTTGTAAGGCACATCATTCTACTAAAACAGTCTTTCAAGAGGAATTAGGCCCTTAGGAATATGATTACTAGGAAGCTGAATAATGCTGTCTTTACCAATCTTGTTTTTGAGCTGGGACTTGGGGTTTTCTTCCAAGGCAACATTCTCTTGGTCAATCTGCGTCTCAGAGAACTCATCAATGACTTGAAGGAACCTATTTATCTCATCATCATCATCAAAAACTTTCCAATCATGGACATTATCAGGCAAGGAAGGTCTGTATTTGATTAGGACTTCATAAACTAATATGGGAGGCATGGGAGGTATAAACAGACTAGTAGACACAACAAGGGAATCAGCAAGCTAATTTTGACCTCTAGGAATAAATGAAATACAAAAATAATCAAAGGAATCCCTGATTCTCCATACCTCATCTCTGTATGCCTTCAACCTTGGGTGCTTTGCTTGAAAAGTTTTATTTATTTGTTGAATTATCAGATCAGTATCTCCAAATACCTTCAGATTCTTGATTCCTCTGTCTTTTACTGCATTAAGACCCAATAGCAGTGCTTCATATTCTGCTATATTGTTTGTCACTTGAAAAACCAGCTTAAAAGATAGCTGAATGCTTTCATTCTTTGGAGGTACTAGCACCACCCCTGCTCCTGCAGTCTCCCTGGAACATGCTCCATCAAAGAACATCTCTGAAATCTGACTTCCTTTCTCTTTCTCGGCCTGAACTGTTGGTTTTCTGAGCTGCATTACGGCCTTCTGAGATTCTTCTGTTTGAAGAATACATGCTCCAAGATCGGTGTCCACTGCATATATTAGATGATTTGTAGGATTCTTCTCATCACTAATGATGTATGCCAACTGTGCTTCTCTATATAACCTCCTGATTTCTCCTCCTAACACTAGGACAGTGGCATAAGATAAATCATTCTGTAGTGTCCCGCCTAGTCTCTTAATCCATCCTCTGGACAACATCATTCCAAACTTAGGGGGGACATCTACTACCACAATATCCATCATCATACTCTTCATGGGCAGCTGAGTTAAGGTAATAGCCAGATCTTTGATTAATCCTAGGCATTTGACTTTCCTTGAATCAAAAGAGAATAAATCATGATAGGGTCTAGTGATATCAAGGCCTAACTCTTCCATGATAGCTTTAGGCATCAAATTGTGGCTGGCCCCTGTGTCTAGCAGGCAATTGTGGAGGATTTTGTCATGAATGGTAAATGAGACATAAAAAGATGGAGAATTATTATCAGCAGGTTCAATCATAGGACTAAGGACAATGGCAGTCTTATCATCTTGCAAATTAACAGAGTTAGTGGAGCTTTGTGTTGTTCCTAGCTCAAGGGCCTCAAGGATGGGCTTTCTAAATGGTTCACTCTTCACCAACTCTACGAGAAGCACAAAGATTTTCAATTTCTGGACTTCTGACTTAAAGCTGAAAGAAGAAGGTGATTTATTGAAAGTTTTTACCTCTTGAACTGGAGCTTTGAGGATGACTGGATCAGATGCTGGTCTTCTTTGTTTGACATTCTGTGACTTTGTTTGGACAACGGATCTTTGGGTAGGATTCTCTTTGACATTCTTTGCATTTGATCTTAGGTTATATCTCTGTTGTTTCTCAGCTTGTAGGAGAGCTTCTCTATCCCATTCCTGACTGTCTTGTTCCTGCAGCAATGATTGTTCATACTCAGCCAATGTCAAAAATGCAACACTTCCTTTATCTTCCATGCATTGAATTTCATCCTCATCTTCTTCAAATTGTTCCTCCGTGACTACATTTTGGAAAGGGGATTTAAATTTATGATCTTCTTTTGATTCTTCACCCCTCTGCATAATTTGTAACTGCTCATTTGCTCTTCTGAATGGATTGGGGTTTCTTGGAGCAAAAGTGTTATGCTGCCTTGTTTTCCTTGAATTCTGCTCAACCTTCAGCTTAGAAATTTCATTAGCCAATGACTCTATCATCTTAGTCATTTTATCTAATTTAGGCTCTGAAGATGATGCGGAAGAAGTAGAAGCCTAACTTCTCTGTCTTCTTCTGTCAGCTTGACTTTTTAGCTTCTCTGCAACCATGATATTAGACTCTACTTCTTGTGCTGCATCCTACATATCAGCTAGAGTAGCACATCTTCTTTCTCTCAATAATAGGTAGAAATTAGAGTCAAAAGCATTAGCATAAGTGAGTTTGGCAGAGGTAGGAGTAGGTTTTACCTCGGCTGGTATCTTACTATACATTAGATTGAATCTTCTATTAAAATCAGGTATTGATTCCCCATTTTCCTTCTTAAGGTTACCAAACTCTGTATGATAGTACAACAAGTCCTTTTTATCTCCCCATTGCTTCAAAAATGCATCACCTAATGCTTCAATATCATCTATAGACCTATGGGGAAGTTCTCTAAACCACTTCCTAGCCTCTCCATCAAGGCTCTGGACAAAAACTCTCATCCACACATCATTTTCACTTATGTCTAAATTGTCAGCATAATTGTAAAAAGCTTGAAGGTATTCTTCTACTGTTACTCCCTTTGTACCAGTAAATTTAGGCATATATTTTTGATATTCTCCCACAGGCATAGGATTTAAAGGCACAGGCAATACCAATGGTCCATATCTAGCAGCTACAATTCTTTCTATCCTCGTAGGTGCTTACTGTCCAACCATGATTGGAATATTTGGAAGAATACTAGCAGATTGAATGGTAGGGAGTAATGTGATGGATGGCAGAGATAAAGGGATGTTTTGGACTGAATGGGATGCTTTCTTTGGACTAAGATTCAAAGGGGAACTAACTGAACAAGGGGCTGGACTAATATCTGAAGGTTTTTCCTTATTAACAGTGTTGTGCTCTAAATCTTCAAACTGTAAATCTTCAGCAACAACTTTATCTTTCAGAGATGCAAGAGATTTCTTAGGCTTACCTAATTTTGATGCCCCTTTCTGTGAATCTTTCTTCGATTTGACAATCCTCTCAGGGTCAGACAATGATTCAGTTGGAGATTTCTGAGGATTTCTTCGATTGTGTCTCACAAACTGAGCTAGAAATTCAATGTGGAGTCGCCAAAGGATGGTCTTCCTCCAATGGAGTTGCCAGATAGATGATTACAACCAAAAACTGTGTTCAAACCTTTTCTATCATCAAAGCTTGAAGCTGTGTCATTCTCCCAGGGAAGCTGAGCTTCAATTCTCCTCTCCCTGGCAACGACACCAATTAATGTTATCACCCCAAGAAACTCTCCTAGGTTGTATATCAGAGATGCTTGGGAACATTACAAACTCAACAAAAATGTTGGAAATATGGTGGATGAATGAAACAAATGCTACATATTCAAGCCAGATAACCACTTCTACTGTGCTTGACCCCAAACATAGGTGAACACCCCCAGACTACAAGGCTTTTAACCACCAATTACTCACAGTTTTAGCGAAAATGTGATGATGGAGAACACTGATCACACCAGTAGATGCACAGGACCCTGTGATGGCCAATTACAATCAGTTTAAAGATCTGTAAATCTGTTTTCTAATACACAGACAGGATGATAGCTCTCTAGCATTAAAACAACAGAAACCTGCAAACAAATTCAATGATACATGCTAAATCCTAACACAGAGGTGGGATGACAGCCCCTCTAATGCTAAACATTAACAACACATTAATAAATGCAAAACAGGCACAACCTGGAACATGAAGAAGACGTGGAAAGTGAGAAATCAACAGTAAAAGAAGCTTGTATTAGCTGGAAATGCAGACTAGAAGCTGCAGGTTACACAGTAGTTACAGTCTCCAGAAGTTGAAGCTTACAACAGAATAACACTCATCAACCCAATTACATCTTCTTTTTCAGTATATATGGAGTTTTTCACAAAATGGATTTGCTGCCCTAAGCGTGGAGGGGTCATAACTGACCACCAACCGCATTTAAAAACTATTATGGGCCTCTGATACATTCTGATTGTTTTAATGAACAAAATGGCTCTTTCTGTACTTTGATGTACTCCTTGAACAGGTGGAATGTTTCATGAATAGATGTCCATAATTGTTGAATGAATTCAACTGCTCAATGCAGTACTTTCTCATCCTTGACCATGCTATTCTTTGAATGGAGTTGTTGAGGATTAAATGTGCAGATTGCTGGGTCATCGCCTCTTTCCTCGCATGCATGAGTCAAGCCAAAAACACTGAAAAACGCCTTGAAAATTGACGAAGAGCCGAGAAAGAACGCTGGTCGTTGGATGAATTATATGGACAACGAAGATAGATTATGAGGGCTATCGGGAGAAATCACGGGCGAGTGGAACAAGGGCCATCAGATCACCATCGGGCAGATCCAATGGTAATTGGGGGCGGTAGATGCGGGCCATTTCCTCCTTGCGTGAGCTGTCCACAGGTTGGAATCAGAGATTCAACGCATATCTCCTTCGATCAGATTCATATTGACCTGGACTTATCATAACCATAACGAGCATCGAATCCAGAATGATCACCATAAAAATGATCTCCATATTCATCACTGCTGTCTGGCGATGCTTTTAGTGTATATTCAGACAACTCTCGTCGGGAAATGGGAAACCTTCATCTTCATCCCACCATGTACTCCCATAATATATGCCATACAGTATCAATTGGGATGCCCCTAGTAGTGCTCCTAGGCCATTGGGTAGCACAAGATTAATGTCAAAGTGTATGCAACCATAGACTGTCCAGATGGCTCCATTGGCAGTGCGACCCAAGGAAAGGTAGAAGGGCATGTACTTCACACTTTTAGTTTGGATAACCCTTTTCATGATGGACAAGGGTGCTGCATACACGAAGACATTGAAGACAATGCAGATTTTCCTAATAACTAAGGTCTGTCTCTTATGAGTATGCTCTAATGTTAATGTAAAACCTGCCACTACTGCGAAGAATATGCTTATTACTGCCAACAATCCCACAACTCTCATCTTCTCCTTTTTATTCTTACAGAAAACCAGGAACATAATAGTGTACACTGTTTCAAATATCACACCCGCTCCATTAACTGTAACTACAAGAATGTTGTTTGGATGAACAAAAGGCATGCCGTATAACACCCACAAGGAGCAGTTGAGCAGAGTCATGGGGTAAGGAAATCCAAAAAACCCTCGAGTCAATTTCCATTTCCACACCTTGAAAAATGCAAGCAAGGGTGAAAGGAACATGAAGATCGAAATAATGTTCCCTATGATTCCAACGACCAACCGAATCGTATCAGCGATCACCATTCTTTCGTCGAAGGAACATCACAGGAGAAGGGGAAAAAGCCCCCAAAATTAGATGTGAATAGGAGTGTTATAATGGGAGCGCATCCTTGTAGCAACTTGGGAAATAAATAAAATCAAGTGATGAGAAAAATCAAGTGTTGTGTGTGATAACCACGATACACACATGGTGCATGCAATGTAATGGAAAGCTAGATCTCAAGGAATTCCACTCCTATTGACATTATTGGCATGGCTTCGAATGTGATAAGAGATCCTCCATTATTTGACACATAGATGGAAATGGCATCATTCCACTATCGCCCAAATGCCTGGGCCAATATCAAAGGTTCGATGGGTTTTTTGTGGTAGCAAAATCGTTTGGCAAGATGGCAGGGCATGGTGATGACAAAGTTTATGTTGAGATTATTGTTGTATCGGCATCAACATGAGAAGCAAGAACACAATTTTCATTGAAATGATAGTACTTATTAGATTCCTTAGTCGTGACCATGATGTGCTTCAGCCATTTCACCATTGGAATTATTTACATCTGTGTCTGACTGAAGTAATAGCCCATATGTGCCATAGCAAGCCAAGGAACAAAATCCTTATACAAGTCCACATCTGTTAGAATTCGATCCCCATGAATGGAGGGTTCGAGTATAGGCACAAAGAATGTGAGTGTAGTCTAGGAATCCTTCGGAGTGTAATCAGGTAAATGGTGTAGGAATCCATTGCATGGTGCAAGAAGGTAGGTGCAATGGTGCAGGCAAGTAAATACAGGTTCAAAGGCTGTATAAGACATGATCGAATTAATGTTTATACCTGCAACATTCAAACCTTAATTAATAATGTTTTAATCATGTTAAAATGAGGAACGTAACAAATATTCACAAGAATTAATCATTTAACCAAACAACAACATGAGAGAAATGGATGAAAATAAGACAAATTGGAAGCCCAACATCCCCCCATGCTGACCATCTTGCATGTCCTCATGCAAGGAAATCTGGCATTGTCACTTCCTCAGAAATAGACAAAATTAGAAACATTTATAGGTATTCAAAATGATGTTCTTGCAATTTTGCGTGATCACACTTCCCACGCTAGTTAAAGCTTGCTCTAAAAACAGAGTTTCTACTAGACTCTTTATTTGAAAACCTAAAACGAAAACTACCATAAAAAACTAAATTGCACGGATGGTGTTATTACTTGAATAAAATAGCTAACTTTTAAAATTTCCAAAAGAATATTTTGCATGCATCCTTGATAAGAAGTTTCACTTTTAATATCCTTGTTGTAAATACGAGTGACCTAATTTGGAAAAAAATAGAAAACATAGTGTTAAAAGTGGACATAGCAATACCTTCCCACAGTGATCATTTTACCATTATCCATGTATAGTTGAATCTCCTCTTGTGTGGGCATAGCGAATTACCTATACTAAGGGTCCCACATCCATAAAAATCATTCACAAAGATAGAACTCCAAGGCATAACGACAGAAGGATTTTAAATTCATTCTCAAAGAGATTGATAATGAGTTCAGGGAAAGCAAAAACAACCAAGTAAATTATAGTGTAGATTTAACTTTAATATGTAACATCCCCGAATAAAAACATGTAATTAATTAGATTAATCTAGCAATTTATAATCAACATGCAATTGTCAACTAATTAACATCAAAGTTCAAAACTATAAGTAGGGATACTTACCTGTGTTTTCTGGGTTGAATGCTAGTTGAAGTCTTCTAACTGCAACAAGGTTTTGGGGATGACTCTCCACCCAACCGTAGGCTCAGTTGCACAAAATCTTGCTACAACTGGCCACCCCCAAGCCCTCAATCAACGTACTACTGCCAGGGTATCCTTTGTCAAAATATGCTATTCTCCCAAGAGAATGGATGATGAAATCATGGAATGATGGAATGCTAGAATGCCTCTCATCTTCCTCATCATCTATTAAATAGAGCAACATTGGAAGGGGAACCACATGCACACACTCCATGTGTCTACATGCAACTTTATTGCTTTTCTTGTTTTATTTCTTTTGTTTTTACTTTTTGATAGCTTTACTGATTTTTTTACTGTTTTCTTGTTTTATTTCTATTTATATTCCTTTAGAGCTTAGTATTGTTATTTATTATTTTATTATTACTATTTATTATTTATTATTTATTTCTTGTATTTTTAATATTACATTATTTATTATTTATTATTTTTATTATTTTTATTATTTATTACTTATTATTTGTGGACATTACATAATACCACAAGCATGGCCCTACTGCCAGCAAGCATCCATAGCCTCGACATGGGTAACTTTTAACCTTATGAAATGCTTTTGTCCCACCTATTAGATATAGATTCAAAGTCATTTAAGAACATTTTACTTTTTCTATTTTTAGAAGTTAATTGAAGGCCACTGTCGTAGCTTGGTAACCAGCTATCGACAATGCCATTCACGATAACTAACAAGAATGAACAAGACGGCTCGCGATGAGACCTCTCGTCTTCTAGTTTTTCAACTGAAAGCCATTACCCTAGCTTGGCGGCCAATGCGGTAATGTCATTCCCCTTAGGACCGATTATCGGGAAATCTAGTGTCTATGCAGCGCTGCTAGTCCCACTAATACGGGTAGCTATCTTAGAAACAAACAGATTAAAGTTACTTTTGGTTTCCTTTATGAGAAGTAGATAGGAGAATATCAAAGAATACCAAACTCAATCCTTCGCTCGGTTCTTTGCTTGTTCCTTCTCCTCACTGACCGGTCTTTGCCGCTTCTCCCTTGACCACTCCACTTCAAAGAGTACCTGTAAAGTCAAAGCAGCATAATACCTTCAAAGTGCAGAGATCTACAATCATAAACAATATAGGACCAGATATATATTGACCACACAAATGCATATACTATCAAACATACAAGAATGTGGAGGAAAACTTGAATAGATTTATTAATATGAAGATTAGAAGAGAGGATTACAACCCATTGTTCTGACCCAGCGTCATCCTCCCAGCATGAAAGCCCTTCTTCACCTCATGAAAAGCTTAAATCACCCAACACTATGATATTCCACCAGGAAACCAACAACACTTCCTTACAAGATACAAAATTCCAGCCTCTGGATCTCTGGGATGATGGATCCATATATAGATGATTGCAGGGAGGTGAGTCAGCTTCTGGGTTTTTGATTAGCGTCTTCTCTCTGATAGTTCTTGATTCCACTTGGAGATTGATGATCTCTTACTCATCCTTGGGTGAATTCAGAGAGGCAAGTGTCACAGGAGAAGTTTCTGGAAGATTCTATGATCATCCACCTCGCAAATTGTCTTTTCGATTTGTCCACTCTTTCCCATCACACCCTACAGAAGGGCTTTTCAGTATGCATCGCACCTTTTACACTGGGCAGGTGAGATGCATCACATCCTTAGCACTGAACAACCTGTATGGTCCAGTTTTGATCAGTTCTGAGCTGTTTCCTGTGGAGAACTTCTGGGAGATGTTGTAATCAGCTGACCTTGTTCCTTTAGGGCATGAAACAAAAATTTTAGGGACTTAGGAGCCCTTGGTTTATGGACATATATGATTGGGGTTGCAGTGCCCAAAAATTTCTATAATAGTTGCCCCCTAAAGCATGAGGTCGTTAATCTTTTGATGTCAGGTGAAATGCTTTATCATGAGGATCCAAGGTTTTTCGAACTGGAAGGTCACCTGTAATAATATAAAATACAATACATTATCTTCATAATATTTTCATGATCTAGCTGAGGCGGTCATTCCCACGCTCAACTTTATAAATTCATTTTCATGTACATAGGATAGACAACCATCTTTGTAGCAAACTGATGATTCTGATAGAGCCATCATTCTTTGATTCTGATGATCATCTGTGCAGCAATTATGTACATTTGATGTCTTTATTTTCCTAAATATATCACATCCCGGATGGATGAAACTAGATCCGGGGTCTTCAAACTCGTCCAATCTTCGCTCGAAGTACAAGTCGATCCATGTGAAAAATGTTCTGGAGTCGAACATGGAAAGACATCGCCTGATTACCAGCCAATGATGTAAGCTGTTAACAGGCGCGAGAGGAATCACCGATAATGATGATGACCCTCAAGGTACAGTAGTACAATTCACGTGGTGTGAAAATGAGACTTGGCGTCGAACACCACGCAAAATATCTCGGTCGAAGGCCATTGATGTAAACCTGTCGCCGAAAGTGAGAAACTTGCCATTGAGGCATGCAAGCTTCAAAGTACTGAAAGGGTTTTTCCTAGGTCGACTTCTTGGATAATGAGCTGATGTCGACAAGAAGTGACCCATCATAGGAGGGTATTAATGAATCCCACATCTATGACATGGAATGGAGCAAATGACTTTTGGAGGTGAAAACAATCTGATGATACAGGGTTCAGGGTGGCGGTCATGAAAGAATGAAGCGTAAAGGTATTGTAGTGGATGAGACACAAGATGGGTTGGTGAATTCTCTGATTGACTTCTCTTGAACATATCGGTGACACTTGAAATGGATTGGTAGTGTTAACCCCAAAGATGGATGGTACGATGGACCAATGGTAATATGACCGGTGAACGGAATAACCCAACCCGACTCAAACATGGAGTGAAAGTGTCATGTTCAAGAGCGAATTTGCTACCAATAAAGTTTCTTCAAGTTTTCTTCCCAATTTTTCCCCAGTCATTGCTGACCAGTACCTCTTTATTTTTATCAAGCTTGAGGAGGATAACATATGCTTGTTCTATAGTTTTCCCTTCAGGCAAACCCGTCGCTATGTTTTAACGAGCCTAGTGATAGTGAAACTTGTTCTTGTCTAAATGGACAAGTTTGTCGCTATTGGTTTTAACGAGTTTAACAACAAAGATAACTCGGTCATTTTAAATTTTAGAGAGTCTGAAAGGGACGTAAAGGAAACTCCAGTAATCCTTTTTTGTCATATAATCCCTTAAGTCCGAAAAAGTATAAAACAATACGAAAGGGATGAATTTTTGATAATTTTAACGAGTCGAACAAGACAAGTGCTTGATCTTTTTGTGTAATAAACCCTCAGGTCCAAAAAGATTAAAATCTAGAGGAGGGATAGCGCTTCCGATAGCTTTAATGAGCTGGAGAGGCCAATTGCTCGGCAATCTTTTCATATTTTACGAGTAAGATGAAAAGAGCTTAAAGGAGACTCGTTTTTTGAGGAACGAGTGATAATTTTGGTTAGCAGATGATTCCAGGTAAGGTTTGGAATTTCCAATCACGGCAGTGTCACAAGTATGGCTAACAGAATTACTCGTCGTAGATGTTCCTCAAAATGGTAAACAATCAAATTGAGGCGTATGATCAGCTAAAACAGAGTGGAGGTGATGATGAGAACACGACCAAGGCTCAAAAAGCTGATGATAATGCATTCACAATGGTTATTTACCAAAGATGGGTTCATTTTTTAATGAGCTTAAACTCTAGGGGGAACATTTGCTCATTGCTTAGGTTTAATTTTTAACGAGCTTGAACTTCGCGTAAAAACTGCTCATGCTAGTCATATAATAAGGACATCTCATCGATAGATTCCATTTTTATGGAGCTTGCACCTTTCGAAGCTTTGCTCCGTTGCCTCTCGTATGCAAGCTAGGAATGACCAACTACGTTCCTCTACTTAACTACCAAGATCACTACCAAGGTTAGGTAGGAAAATGTTTCCTTTACTTGTCAGTGCCATTTGGCCCCTGCGAAGACGAACGGTCGATTTGATCACTCACCTGAATTAGGTGGTTGAAGTTAGTGGAACCATAGAGTTAGCATTATGCTGGTCGCTTCTCACTCGTGCACAAGAGGTTTGCATGCCCCCAGGTATAGTGAAGTAGAGTTTCCAGGTTACCCTTCAATTTGCAGACAAAACATTTGTTCTATCCAGAAAGGCCTACCTTTTAATGGAGGTATCTTATTCCAGTATAACTCCCTCTTCCTATACGGACGGGCGTTGGACCAATCATATATCCTTCGTGGAAACCTACCCTATACCTGAAGTTTCCCTGCCAAAGCAGACCAGGGTGCATGCCCCCTAGGTTTCAGTCATGTCCCCCAAATTACTCGCGTTCTTCGGGTGGACGAACTGGAGATTGATGAGACATTCCTTGCATGAAAAGACCATTTAGGGATGGCGTTTGACTATTTTCTATGTGTGAGCCAGGGAACGAGAGCTGGTCTACGAGCTGGACCATTCTGCCTTCATGCAGAAAACACATTACTCGAAAGAGTGAGGAGACAATGGTTCCCATGCAATAAATATAGTCACGCCCAAGGAGTAGATTATAGTCTAGAGGTCCTTGGACTACCATTACGTTCATATAAATGGTTTTCCTTCTCAAAGTTATAGGCACATTGGAAGGATCCCTAATGGTCAACTGGTTCCTTTATCAAAGCCTGTCAGATTTCTCATCTCAGGCAGAAGCGATGGCGAGCCAAGCGCTTTCCAAGCAGTCAAGGAAAGGATACTCACAGAAGCCCCTTCATCTATGATGGTAGCGACCATGACCATTCTGTAAGCTTGTACAATGATTCAGAATAGTACACTAGCCAATAAATGGGGTCTACCTAGTAGATTCCAATCGAAGGAAACGACTAGGTTGCTTAGAGGTGGGACCGAATAGACGACCGAATATGACTCTGACGAACTTCCTTCCTACGGTAAAGGAATGGGTAGATTGCCCCCATGTTCATCGGAGTCTGTGTTTATGAAAATAATTTGAACGATGTCATTCTCATTCTCTTCAGTGATTGTATCATCTGAAGATGGACCTTCTGAAGACAAGACCAGGTCGACTACTGCTTCAACCTTTTGACTTTCGTCTGGTATGGATTCAGCGGGTTTATCTTCAATGATAGATGCTTCGATTGACCAAAATGGCGTGTTAGTTGGATTTTCAACTAGTGATGGACTCGACAAGAGTTTGTTGTATCCAGGAGGAAGCCGTAGCGGTGAAGCAGGACGGTTATCCAAGACTCTTTTAGCTTCGTCTAGGAAGGGACAACGGTGGATGACATGATCACCTTCACATAGTTTACAAGGAAATTTGCATTTCCTTTTCTATCCAAATACTTCACTTTCACTAGTTGACGGTGTACTTTCAACATGATCTTCAGAGGTTGATGACATCGGATTGTGCAAATGAGGAGACCAGTCCCTTAAGATCCGAGGGATACAAGGACAATCTCGATGATAGTGGTCCCCTTTGCAAATGACACATGGAGATTTAGGCTTGGATGGTGCAGTGTGTGGATTTTCGCTAGACGACGCACGGTTACCCCTTTTTGCCTTTGGCTCCTTCTTCTTCTTTTCTTTCTTCTCCTTCCCCTTCTTCTCCTTCTTAGTTACTTGATTTTTTGCTTTACCAGCTTCATCAAGCGAAGAGGAAGGAGGAGAGGGAGAAACAGACGAAGTAGAAGGTTGGGGGGTAACTTTAGTATCATCTAGTTGTTGACTTGATTGTTCAGGAATCACGATGTTCTGAACGACGGAGGTCGAGAAGAGCCATATTGGCAAGCCAATCGTCAATCTTGGAAGTGACAATGTGGCCATATGAGGTGCACCAACATCTCCCCGAGAGGAGAAAGGACCAGGATTTCCTCCAAGGGGAAATCCTTGGTTGGTGGACTCCATTTTCCTCAACCTAAGACCAACGCGGGAATAGTGATATTGTTCTGATTAAAATAAATTTTAGACGCTTTGACACAACTTGTTTTTTCAATTTTTAAGAGTCGAGAAAAAAAAAAAGATGACTCTAGTCGCCTTCGATTTTTAATGAGCCTGAAGTGACAAGTGCTTAGATGGACCTTTTCTTTTAAGGAGTCTGAAAAGGAACGAAAGAGACTACTCTAGAAATCTAGACAGAGGGATTACCAAACCAATCGCAAAACTGCAGAATACTTTTTACGGTATGGCAGTAAATCTTCCCGAATGTTGTGTTCAATGCATTGCGATCGATAGGGCGGCAGACACGACTTCCTATGGATAAAGGATATAGCCTATTGTGGTCTCCCAATATATACTCGATGGTACGTGGGAGCACAAGTCCGTACTGGCACTTGTTGTCTCAAAGAGGAGGAATCACCCAATCAAAAATGAAAGAGATAGTTACCAGGCTTTACAATGCTAGAATACGTCTCTAGCCTAGACTTCTAAATGTTGTGCGTTAAGTTCCATAGCGTTTTTATGTTCATTGAATTTATTTTACAGTTGATATTTCTTAAGAAATTTTCCTTTCAGGTTTACTGTGTGATGTAGATATACAATTCCTAAAATGCAATCTAAGATGATAAAAAATCATTTAATCTTCTTTTTGCAATGAAAATCCTAGCTACTAAAGAAAGAGAGATGATATTCTTTCAACATGGAGCAGAGAGCACACACTAGATGCATTGTCCTAAATCAAACCAACAAGCAGTCTAAGTGCAAATGCACATGCATGTATTTGTTTTTAGCCTTCTTAATGTGTGAATGACAAGAAGAATGCTAAGTACAAATCTGAATTATCTTTTCAAAGCGATAGTACTAACAAATTTCTCTTCAAAATGGAAGGAAGATAATGACGACACTTTACGACTTTGAATTGAAAACTACTTTCGACACTTGAAAAACTACTAATTCAAATAAAATACAAGAGTAACCGTATAATAGACCATAAATAACAACAAAATTCTTTTCTTTGACTAAAAACGACACTTGCGACACTTCCAAATCAAAAGACGATAGTTTGATTACGCTACTTTTTGTAAAAGAGAACTGTAAATGGCGCACAATACATAAAAACATTTACAATTCTTTGTACTATGGAGGTAGAATAATGGAAAGGAAGGGGGTTTCCACAGTGGTATACTGATCACAAACAATAAAACTCCTGAATAAAGCTGAAGAGAGTGAAGAAAAACCAAAGTCTGAAGGAAAAATTAGCCTTTTCTGATCATCACACCTGTAACACAGGGAAACTGGGATGTATCCCCCCTATTGCACACGAGAGGTGCGGTGCATACTGGTTTCCTTGAAGAGAGCGTGTGATGGTACCAGTACGAGACTTTAACTTGGTTCTTGATCACAGTTCGCAGCTCAGTTTAGGGATTTAGGCTGAGAAAGTGATAGTCAGTAAATATAAATCAGAGGGGTTGATCTAATGAGGTTACTAGAGCCACCACCAGAGCAACTAGAATGTTTGCAAATCGATTGTCCAGTTTATAAACAAAACCCGGAGATAGACTGAAGCAACATTGATCTACTTTGCACTTGCATAGAAAATGCAGTTCGAAGGCTAGCTGGCTTAACTTTAGGCTCCATCTGTAAGTTTATAAAGTAAACAAGTATAAACAAGCAAACAAGCTATTCGCTCCCCAGTGGAGTCGCCATTTTGTTATCGGGAAATCTAGTGTCTATGCAGAGGATATAGTCCCACTAAGACGGGTAGCTATCTCAGAAACAAACAGATTAAAGTTACTTTCGCTTTCCTTTATGAGAAGTAGATAGGAGAAGATCAAAGAATACCAACCTCAATCCTTCGCTCGGTTCTTTGCTTGTTCCTTCTCCTCACCGACCGGTCTTTGCCACTTCTCCCTTGACCATTCCGCTTCAAAGAGCACCTGTAAAGTCAAAGCAGCATAATACCTTCAAAGTGCAGAGATCTACAATCATAAACAATATAGGACCAGATATATATTGACCAGACAAATGCATATACTATCAAACATACAAGAATGTGGAGGAAAACTTGAATAGATTTATTAATATGAATATTAGAAGAGAGGACTACAACCCATTGTTCTGACCCATCGTCGTCCTCCCAGCATGAAATCCCTTCTTCAGCTCATGAAAAGCTTAGATCGCCCAAAACTATGATATTCCACCAGGAAACCAACAACACTTCCTTACAATATACAAAATTCCAGCCTCTGGATCTCTGGGATGAGGGATCCATATATAGATGATTGCAGGGAGGTGAGTCAGCTTCTGGGATTTTGATTAGTGTCTTCTCTCTGATAGTTCTTGATTCCACTTGGATATTGATGATCTCTTACTCATCCCTGGGCGAATTTAGAGAGGCAAGTGTCACAGGAGAAGTTTCTGGAAGATTCTATGATCATCCACCTCGCAAAATATCTCTACCATTTGTCCACTCTCGCCCATTGCACCCTACAGAAGGGCTTTTCAGTATGCATCGCACCTTTTACACTAGGCAGTTGAGATGCATCGCACCCTTAGCACTGAGCAACCTGTATGGTCCATTTTTTACCAGTTCTGAGTAGTTTCCTGTGGAGAACTTCTGGGAGATGGTGTAATCAGCTGACCTTGTTCCTTTAGGGCATGAAACAACACTTTTAGGGACTCAAGAGCCCTTGGTTTATGGACATATATGATTTGGGTTGCAGTGCCAAAAAATGTCTATAACAGGACCCATGATCGTAGTAGGTTGGCTCGCAATCAGACCTCCTATCCCTCAATTAATTCATTTATGTTATTTTTTTTTAGAAAAAAAACTCTAATTATGATTAACCTCAGATGGGTTACTTAATAGGTGGGGAAGCAAATCTAATCCTTAAGAGTGCAGGATGGCATGAAAAGTTTTTAATTGCTATTCTTTAATGGTTGGTCATGCTACCCTAAGAACTTATTTAAAAAACATCTTAGATAATAACCAAAAATATTCCTTGAGTTGATCATGTTAGGGTTCTTTATGAAATATTGTTATAGTTTTATAGGTGTGGTCCATCAAAGGAGGTTTTTCTTTGATCCCTTCGAAGAGGACTTAAAAATATGTTGTGAATAATAGTTTCTAAGGATAGGATAAAAGTATTGCATTCAACTTATAACAATATCCTTGACTGACATGTTAATACATAATCAAATTCACTTTAAAATATGAGGTATTAAGTGTAATTTCTTCTGACAAGTCTTACCATGAGAGTGCATGATAATAGAAATTTCAAAAGTTGTGCATTTTATGGAATCACAAGCTCAAGAGTGTTGTTATGCATCTTTATTCATTATTCTCCTAGTAACCTACCCTATTTTTAAAGAAAGAAATATCACCTTTAAGTGAAGGCATACTTCCAATGAAGCCATGTGCATAACAAATTGCTGATTATACTCACACTTAGTTTTAAAGAATAGACTTCAAGAGATATCAAAGAATGAGAAACTAGTTGCTTCAATTGATATGGTACCAAGAGTTTCTAAATGATGAGGAATAAGATGGCTTGATGACTGATCGAGACCATGATTTAATGGAATCCACATATTTATGATTCTCCAACTGATGAAACTCTTCCACAGTTTGACAGTCACTTTCTTGGAGGCACAAAGATTCTGGTGAAAAACAAAAGATAAATCCCTCAAATTCAGGCTCAAATATTTGATTTTCAGATTGACAAGAATGGTTGAGAGAGATTCTAGGGTTTCGAGTTTCAACAACATTTTTAGAACAAGTTCCAATGAAATATTGCTCCTCTGGTGGTATTTGAATTATATCTTCCTGGGGTGAATGCTCTGTAGTAATGGGGGAAGTTTCCAAATTCATTCCCTTTCCAAACATGGAAGATGTAGTATTTTGTTCAATGGGAAGAATAGGTGTTTGAAACTGTTGTGCAACCTGATGGTTTAGATTAGGGTTTATGATATGGTTTGGGCTAGGGTTTTGGTCAATGCTTGGAGTAAGGTTTGGATTTGGATTGGGATTAGGCTTTGGGCTAGGGTTAGGTCTAGGTTTTGAATTAGAACTAGGGTTAGGTCTAGGGTATGGACTAGGACTACAGTATGGATTAAGGTTTGAATGAGATCTAGGGTATGGATAAGGATAAGGAGTAGGGTAAGGATTAGGATAAGGGGTAGGGTATGGATTAAGGCTAGGGCATGGTTGCACATGTGGTTTGGATCATGGAGGAGGATAAATTAATGGTGCATTGGAAAGAAATTGTGGTTATTGTTGGTGCTCATATGATTGAATAAGCATTGGAGATTTCCCTAGAGATAAGGATCAAAACGATTCTTGAGGCCATTGTGATATCTAGCTCAATGATGAGAGCCAATGAGAGGGCCACTGTGGCCATGAAGTAGTATATTAGACTGGAGGAGGATTAAAAGTTTTCCATGAAACTGCAGGATTATAAACATGTTGATGAGCCTGCTCAGGAAAATAAGCATTATTCTAAGTATCAAATGATAATGGGTTTTGAGTTATACCTGGTAGTCGATTTGATTACTTACTTGATTTCCTGAGTACCTGTAGTAATCTTGGTAGTGATGGGAAACGTTCTGTTGGATGATCCTCTTCACAAATTTTGCAAATTTTCAGGCTACTAAGTGGACACTTTCCAAGGAGGTGTTTCTTTCTACAGTTGGCACAAAAGATAAGTGGTGGGTTTTCATCCTGCTCCCACTCTTCCTGTAAATCATCCAATTTCGAAATCAAAGATTTAATAATATCATTTTTATGTTCAATCAAAATATTAAATTTTTCAATTGTTAATTCTTCATTGGATGAATTGTATGTCTCTGTAGTAGCATAAAAATTCCTCATTAGATGATTCCCCAAAATACCATTTTCCTGTTTTTAACAAGCCAACTGGTACATTCGTTAGCACATGAATGGTGTATATATATATATATATATATATATATATATATATATATATATATATATATATATATATATATATATATATATATATATCTATATATATATAGGATGGGAAATTCTTTCAACATCAGAGAAAATGAGAAACCTTAAAGCAACAGTATAGGAAAGAAATAAATTCAAAGAACATAAAATTGCAAGAGAAACTAGGTGAAGGAAAAAAAAAAATATGACAGATCACTAAGGTGAATCCCTTGAGTGCTTCCCTAGCAATGACGCCAAAATTTTAGATGTAGTATAGGGTCTATAAATGTACCAACATTTAATTTGTCAATCCGGATAGTTTGTGAACTTCGAGACACAGCACTGGAAATGCTAGAGAAAGCCCCTGGAAACCAGCAAAAGAAATGCTAGTCTATCTTGCATATCAAACTCATCAATAAATGAAACCCTGCACTAAAAGAGAAGCTGAGAAAACACCAATCCAAAAAATTAAATCATGTAGGAAATAAAAGGCAATCAACAAGAGAAAGGAAATCATAACTGAAAACCAAACAGTGTCGACACAATATCAAGAGACTATAAATGTTGGAAGGAATTCAAAAGCAATTCAAAATCATTCTACCTATACTAATTCTGCTTGTACTAATATTGTGTGAAATTAACTTGAAAGCATCGGCAAGTAAATATATTGAGTTAGGTTTAGGAGAACCCACAATAATAACCATAATTTGTCAATGTTTTAAATCCCAACAGGGATCCAACATCAAGACAATTTTGAATGTTTATAGTAGAAGAGCTAGATGAGAGTTTAAATAGTTATGAGATGATTTGATTTAAGGATGAGATGAAGGTCAGATTTTAATAATAATGATTATGATCCACACTTTAAAAAAAAATTATTGTAATTTTTAATAATTTTTGAAGAGGTTAACCAAATCATCTCATAACTATTTAAACTCTCATCTAGATCTTCTACTATCAACATTCAGAAATTGTCTTGATGATGGATCCCTATTGGGATTTGAAACGTTGAAAAAATATGGTTATTACTGTGGGTTCTCCGAAAACTAACTCAAAATAAATGAACCACAAATGTCTAAAAAATCAAGTAAATCTCCTGCGTAAATAACTTATGAAAGAAATTAATATGAATCTCTCGCCTTCCTTGTCCCTGAAAATCAATCGTGTAGAACTCTCCAGAAGTTTATGGGTAAAATACAATAGAAATTAAACATTAACGGTGTCGAACATAATGCATTTTCCTTTTTATAAATGTTGGATTTCAAGACCATAAATACTCAAGTCAAGCTCAGGTTCTGGAATATTAATTAAATGGATCTAGATCAATTCGAGTTGAAATTTAGAGCTCATAAAGGCAAAGCTGATCTGGAAACAATTTGATAAGAAGAAATCTCCAAGCACAACTCTTGATGCAACAAATGAAATAGGAACAATTTGCAACAAATCAAATTAACTTTAAAATTTAAGATAAAATATTGCAGCAAATTAAATGACATTAACTTGAAGAAGGAAAAGAGACTAAAAGTATTTAAATAAACTCGCACACTAAATAATAATCTAAATGCTAATTAATTTAAGAACTGTAGAGTGGTGTCGAGCTGGTCTGGCAGCCAACCCAGCCAACTCACACCCTCGATTAACTTGGTCCACACAGTAATCAAAATCATTATATGAAATAAATGAATAGACAGAACATAGATGAAAATTTCTTCAATTAATTCTTGAAAAACAATATTTACATCAAGTAGACAATGCTCAGCTCCAACAAGACAAGAGGAGCGATCCACCAGTTATGAACTACATGAGGCTACATTGGGACAACTCCTCTTCCCTTCTGCGCCTTCCCCTCGTGCGCACTATCCCTGGCTCAATCAAATTTCCTTTCTTACTGTCTAATTGTCTAGTTAATTGACTCCCTGTACTTGATCCCGACAATCTCTTATATAGCATTGAATTACAAACTGGGCCTTTTAATTCAGCCAATTAAAATATAAAATATTATTAGTTTTAACAATTTGCCAGAATAAGAATTAGTTTTGTAACTAAATATTGAAAGAGGGAACGATTCTGGTGAATCATTCTTCTTTTCCTGGAGTGGCTGTTGAGGTGCGATTTGGCTTAATCGATTTCCTCCTTGCGTGAGCTATTCATAGGTTGGCATCAGAAATTCAATGCATATCTCCTTCGATCATATTCATATTGAGCTAGACTTATCATAACCATAACGAGCACTGAATCTAGAATGACTACCATAACAAAGATCTCTATATTCATCACTGTTGTATGGTGACGCTTTTAGTGTATATTCTAGGACCTCTCATCAAGAAATGGGCAACCTTCATCTTCATCCCACCATGTAGTCCTGTAATATATGCCATACAGTACCAATTGAGATGCCCCTAGCAGCACTTCCAGTCCATTGGGTAGCACATGATTAATGTCAAAGTGTATGCAACCATAGAATGTCCAAATGACTCCATTGGTAGTGTGACCCAAGGAAAGGTAGAAGGGCATGTACTTCGCACTTTTAGTTTGGATAACCCTTTTCATGATGGACAAGGGTGTTGCATACATGAAGACATTGAATACAATGCAGATTGTTCCAATAACTAAGGTCCGTCTCTTATGAGTATGCTCTAAAGTTAACGTCAAACCTGCCACTACTGCAAAGAATATGCTTATTACTACCAGAAACAAGGAACATAATAGTGTACACTATTTCAAAGAGCACACCCGTTCTGTTAAGTGTAACTACAAGAATGTTGTTTGGATGAACAAAAGGCATGCCGTATAACACCCACAAGGCATAGTTGAGGAGATTCATGGGGTAAGGAAATCTAGAAAACCCTCGAGTCGATTTCCATTTCCACACCTTGAAAAATGTAGGTAGGGGAAAAAGGAACATCAAGATATAAATAATGCTCCATATGATTCCAACAACCAACCGAATCGTATCAGCGATTGTCATTCTTTCTTCGAATGAAAATTGCAGGAGAAGGGGCAAAAGCCCCCAAAATTAGATGTGAATAGGAACGTTATAATGGGAGCGCATCCTTGCAACAATTGGCAAAGAAAGAAAATAGAGTGATGAGAAAAATCAAGCATTGTGTGTGATAACCATGATGCACCCGTGGCGCATGCAATGTAATGGACAAATAGATCTCAAGGAATTCCACTCCTATTGACATTATCAACATGGCTTCGAATGTGAGAAGAGTTCCTCCATTATCTGAGACATAGCAAGCAATGGCATCGTTCCGCTATCATGCAAATGCCTGGGTCAATATCAAAGGCTCGATGGGTTATTTATGGTAGCAGAATCAATTGGAAAGATGGTAGGGCATTGTGATGACAGAGTTTATGTTGAGCTTATTGCTGTATTGGAATTGACATGAGAAGGAAGAACATAGTTGTCATTGAAATGATAAAACTTATCAGATTCCTTAGTCGTGACCACAATGCACTTCATCCATTTCACCATTGGCATCCAAACAATTAACATCTGCGTCTGACTGAAGTAATAACCCATATGTGCCATAGCAAGCCAAGGAAAAAAATCCTTATACAAGTCAACAACTGATACAATTTGATCCCCATGAATGAAGGGTTCGAGTACACGCACAGAGAATGTGAATACAGTCTAGGAATCCTTTGGAATTTAAGCAGGTAAATGGTGCAGGAATCCATTACATGGTGTAGGAAGGTAAGTGCAATGGTGCAATTAGGTAAATACAGGTTCAAAGGTTGTATAAGACATGATTGAATTAATGTTTATACCCGAAACATACAAACCTTAATTAATAACATTTTAATCATGTTAAAACGAGGAAGGTAACAAATATTTGCAACAATTAATCATTTAACCAAACAACAACATGAGAGAAATGGATGAAAATAAGAAAAATTGGAAGCCCAACAGTGTTCCCTAAACTAGACTAAGGATGCATGAATCCACTGGCCTAGTAACCCCTGAACCAGACTGTGGGTTGTGGTAAAGCCATATTATGTGGCTCAGTGGGACTGGGAATCCTTGTCGATGAATGACAGGAGATACGGTAAAGCCAAGAGGTGGATTTTATCTCTTTTGGGCCTAGTGATTCTGGGATGGAATGCATGGTAAAGCCTATAGAGTATGTCTTGATGTAGGGCCTAGTGATCCCTGGATTGGACTGCGGATGCACGGTAAATCCTGAGAGACTAGGAGGAACTCAAATTTTTCACGGTTTAAGGGGATAGCTTTAGTGGTATCCACATTGATTAGTGTTTTTGATGTGTTATATGAGTCCCACGTTCATGCTTGGAATATGGCACGGGGGTGATTGGATGAAGAGAGAGTTAGCTCAACCAATCTATGGTCAGGTGGAACGTGGTAGTCCCATCTCTGGTCGATTAATTGCATTGATTAATGAGAAATTCACTCCATTGATTTCATGTGTAAATGTACTAGTGTATATATGGATTTTGATGGCCGATATATTTATTGTAATTCTTTTCCTACTATGTTGGTTATATGTTCATTTTGTGGCAACAACTATGTTTTGCTCTCAACATGTTTGTACTTGTATTTGAATGGATATTGTATTTGTGACCTAATAAGTGATAAGGTAAAAAATGACATGAGGAAACAATGGTTCATGGCAATTCTCAGATAAGTAAGAGATCCCTACACTTAAGTATGGGGTTTACACATGTAGGTTACATGTCGATGATATGTTCGATGAAATTCCTGTCATGGCTAGTAGGAGTCTGGTTAAGGCCTTGATCAACTATTTACTTTTGCATCATTGTTTCCCCGCACTTTACTTAATTCTGAGCTTTCATTCCATTCTGGGGAGTGGCCTGGGCTCTGGGCATGAAAAAGTGGCTCAAATCCTAGAATCGCTAGCACAAAATTGGCAAGTTTGGACCATAGTTGCTGGCAGGTAGGCCTATGAGAGTGACTTTAGGTCTTTGGTTGCTCCCTCGCCCATATCATGAGAGCAACTGAGCCTTAAATTGTCCAGAACAACAGTGGGACCCAGTGACAGGCTATCTGAGTCGCTGACTTGTCTCCTGAGGGTTTTGTTGATGGTGTTGGATGTACGCTTGTGATGTTTCGTCGATTCCACTTCCTTACGATTTCCTAGGAGGTCAAATCTGATCATAGTAGCTTTTCATCTCATGTTTACCCTAGTTGGCATGGTTACTTGGGTGGATGTGGGAGGAGGGTGTTACAAGAAGTTGAGAGATCCATGAAGGGAGGAGAGATATCCATAATAAGTGGGATAGATCCACTATAGGAGGAAGGAGGCCCAAGATATGGGGAGCTTGAGCTCAATCTCAACCAATTTGGATTAGATACCAACCACAAGGCTTCTAGAAAAGGAAGCTTCATTTACTTTTTATTTTTTACCTTAGTAAGAAGATCATCACGACCTTAACATAGGCAAAAGTGTAATGACATCACTCTATATATACTATGTAATCATGCATCATCGCAACTTGTAAACTGAGTGCCCATGATGTCCTCCAAAATTAGGGTTTTTAAGATATTTAATCCAAGATTCTTATACACCATTGAAAGGTATTTCTTCCATCTTTCAAGGGGACTTATGATCATAGTTCATCGGATCATGTAAGACCTAGATTTGGTATCATTTGCATAAGAGTGACAAATTGATGTGTAATATATTTCCCCCTAAAGTACAAAGTCAGAACTGGTATGATGGCTGAAGTGATTTAACATACAAAGGCAAGGATCAAGGAATCACTGTTTAGAGACCTGCAAATCAACAATCAAAGGGATTATAGTACAATATCATTATCATCACTGAGGTAGGAATTCTCATAATCATTATAACATATCAAATTTATACCTAAGTATGGAAATGTATAAAGATCCATATGAACAAATCAGAGTCGTGACCACCGGACATACATTGTGGATCCATGCTCAAATAGAATTAATATGAAAATAACTATGCCATATAGTGTAAATCTATACATCGGTCATGAAAACTCCATGCAACCTGGATGGATGAAACTAGATCCAGGGTCTTCATCGCTACTGCTCAATAGTACGAGTCTAACCATGTGAACGATTGTGTCAAAGTCGAACATAGTAGACATCATATGATTACCGGTCAATGATGAGAATCGTTAAAAAATGTGAGATAAACCACTAATAATGTCAATGACTATCAAGTTACACTAGTACAATTATGAAGTACAAATGAATGATCTAAAGTCAAACACTCATAAAATCTTCCAATCAAAGGTCAATGACGTGAAACTATCATCAAAAGTGAGGAGACATACCATTGAGGCATTCAAGTTCCAAGACATTAAAGAGAGTTTCTAAGTCAACTTCCTAGATAATGTGTTGAAGTCGATAGGAAGAGACCATCACGGGAGGGCCTTGATGTATCCCCCATTAATGACACAAAAACAATATCAATATTTTGAGTAGGATGAAAAAATTAACTCATGACTGACTCAGGGATGGTTGGTGTGAAAGAGGGCTATAAGTACTGTAAAATATTTTCATTTAGGTTGAACTTATCTTGAACATATTGGTGACACTATATGGAGTTGGAAACACCAACTCAATTATGGGATAAAAAACTGGTATGAAGGCTTTCAAGGTGGTGCAAAAAACAAATAGGTAAGTGGATTTCCCAACCCAATCAAACACAAAAGTGAAGGAGTGTCATGTTCAAGAGTGACTTATTGCCTTTACAGAATACAAAAGATAAATGTTCCTTTCCAATTCCCCCCACCATTACTAACAAGTACCTCTCTATTTTTATGCAAGATTGAGGAGGATAACATATGCTTGTATTGGAAGCTTACCCTTCAGATAAGTCCTTCAAATTTTTTTTAATGAACCTTAGGAAGGAGTGGTTCTGTAACATCATGTTTGATGAGTCCTATATTGTTTATGTTTTTACGAGTCCAATACAGAGGTAACTTGATGTCATTTTCATATTTAGAGAGTTTGAAAAGACAAAAGAAGGAAACTCCACAAGGTTATTTTTCATTAATTTAGTCCCTCGAGCTTGAAAAAGCGTAAAATATACAAGCGAGAACTCTTTTGACCATGTGTGGTCAAAGTATACCTTTTTCATAAATAGTCTACGTATTCTGTAAAAGGGGTAATCTTATACAAGGTATATATTTCTTCATATAAGTTTATGAGCTTGAAAGAAAAAGAGCTCAAAAAAGACTCCAAGGTGTCACTTTTTCATTTAGTTTTAAACAGCCCAAAAAAGCAATAAAAGTATACTCATGCCATTACATTATATTTCAACATTTTGACCTTTTTACTGCACACTAAAACTAAAAAATCATGAAATATGCTTGAAAAAATGATAAAAGGGTTTATTTTTTACTATTTTAGGAAAAAAGAGGTAAAAACAGTAATTAAAAATAACTTTATTTTTATAAAAGCCCAAAAAGTCATTTTATTTTAACCATTTCATTTTTACCAATTCTAAAGCTAAAAAACTCATTTTTACCTTCAAACTTCTAGAGCAGATTGCGACCAATCTAGTCAACAATTTCCAGTGTCGTTTCTTCTAGGTAATAACTCTCTCCTTTCTCTTCACTTTTATGGTTAACTTTTTTATTTTGATGGTGAAAATCCTAGTTTTCAATTTGTAAAGAAAGCTAGGTTGTACTTAGGAATCACCGCGGGTTTCCTCTTTGGACCCACGATGATCGAAGGTTTGAAGATGAAAAGTGTGATGACATCGCTCTATTAAAAAATCAAGTGCGATGACCAGAAAGCACATAAAAAATTTAAATTTTCTCATGGAATAAACTCAAAATTTGGTTTCCTTGCGATATAATGTTTTCTTTTTTGACTTTTAACAAGGCTTATATTCACCATGACCATGAATTGAGAGAAAGAGAGGATGAAACCGATGATCTCATAGCAACATATGATCCAAATACAATATTGGCCCTATGACGGTGTGGTTTGGCCAAATTCTACTTAACCCCTGGCATGAGAGCTCAACCAAAGGTCTTATAGTTCTTTGTAAGGGCATGGGATGCTAATGAACAATTCTTTCACATCGATTCCCATTCCTTGCAATTAAAGTAGAAGACATCGACTTTTTAAATGGATTGTCAAAGAGAGGGGTTAGGATTCAGTTAAATGGCCATCGTGTTGGTTGTGAAACCACTAATTAGTATATTTCTTAACATTTCATTCGAGGATCTCATAAAGCAAGTAGTGGTAAGATTGAGATCAAATATGTAGAAGGATTTGCTTTGAAAATAATCTTTTTTACTATGTCTCATGTGGCTGGGAGCATAGCTCCTTATGTAGCTTCAAAATCTCAGATGAAATATGCTCTTGAGTTTATGGAGTAAAAATTATTTAAATGGTGCAAGGCTTTGCTAAAGAATATGAAACAAAAGCTAATGATGTGAAAGAAAGGAATATTGAAGAAATTTGGGTACGGATCTATATTATTATGTTTCTTTCTAGAATGGGTGCCACTATTCCAATCAAAAAAGGTAGATGTAGATCCTCCTCATGCTAGAGATATGTGCATGAGGAGTTTGGTTGACCTAATGGCCTGCCATGGTGGTGGGAAATTGATGTCATTCATTCCTCCTTTACTTGGGTGGATTCGTTGAAAGATTATTATGATCGAGGAATATCCTTATGTAGGGACCAACTTTAGATGAGATCCAGATCTCATCCTCCCACTAGGCATGTAGTGGGCCAAGTAAGGTAGAAACATTTAATTTGTGTTTTGAATATTTTTGGTTTTTTTGTTTTTGTTTTTTCTAAGTGTATCAAGACTAACATTAGCTTATTATGTAGGCATGGGAGTGGTAATATCAGCTAGGATGCTCCCTACCCAAAGGCAGGGCCAAAAGTAGGTAGAGGTTGGAGAACATAACTTAGCAGCTATTGAGACACTAGAAAAGTTAGAGCGAAACCTTGATGGACTTACCCAAGGTATTCCAGACTCTAGGATTGATGATATTCCACTTCATTACTAGAGGCACACTATAGGAGTGCCTACATTGTTATGTCAATTTTTTGGACGTGTTGTTAGAGTTGTAGTTTGTTATCATGAGCACCACCATGTTTAGCTCTTAGGATTTTTGAGCTAGATTTTGTGCTTTTGGTTTGATTGGAATGTATGCGGATAATAAAGGCCATCGGCCTTATATGTCTTGGACACCATTTTTGTAAAAACCAAAACTCTTTACAAACTTTTAATCTATGGATACTTCTTCTACTTAATCTGCCTATTTTTTACAATGTACATATGACTATTGTTTATTTTTACAAATGTTGCAAATGTCAATTTAATACATATTTTTCCAATGTGTTGGTTAATGTATTTAAATGTATTGGAATATGTCGATATTCAATATAATCAAATTCAGACTTTCTAAGAGATGGACCCGCAAAAACGTCCTTAAAATTGATGGACTTATGACTGAATAAAAGTTACAGAAATGTAATACCACGAGTTGAGAATCTAATCTAACAACTAGACAATGAATACCAAGTGAAACAACATCAGACAAAATTCCAATAACTACATTGTACTCTGCAATGTTGTTAGTTGTTCTACCAACGTAAATGCCATGTAGACTCACTAACTCATTCGTAGGCATATAAATTTCCCATGTAATGAAATAAATCTTCTGGGTACTACAACTAGAACCATCAATATATCCAATGTAAGGTTGAGGGAGCATCGACATCTGCAAACCAAGTGTAAAAAATGATAAGTAGGGGAAACAAAAGAGGCTCATAAGAAAATAAAATTGCAGCACACCCAAAAATATAGTACAACAATGTACAAAGTACATATGCAGAAAATATTTAGGCATAGTACTTTTTGAGATATAACCCATTTTTGGGTTGAGTTAAAGGTATTAAGTCATAATCCACTAGTTCATAGGCCCCCTTGCCAATTATGCATTTGACTATGTAAGGGCTAAGCCACACGGGCTCGAGTTTTTCGGCTCCTAGCTTATCATTCTCTTGGTCATATAACAAGACCAACTCATATTCAAAAAAGACACAAGGGTTAACAATTTTATCAAATTGTGTTTTAATTAATTTCTTATGGGTCTTGTTATCCAATTCAACGTCATGATGAGTTTCATCTAAACACATTAAGTACAACAAACATTCTTCCTTTGCAGAAGTAGCATGGAGAAGTTCAAATGGCTGGAAGGGTGTAAATATATTTGTCATTTTGAATGAAGTATGTTATGCCCATAATGCCAAAAAAGTATGATTTTCCAATTATATCGATGAATCCATACGATTTGTTGAAGCATCATTTTCAAAACCTTTTTCATGGCTTCAACCTGGGCATTGGTCGTCAGATAATAAGGAGTAGAGCTATCGTGACATAGCCCCACCTTAGCAGTTAACTCATACATCATATAATTTTGAAAATATGTGCCATGGTTTATGACAATGGCATGTGGTACACCAAGTCATGCAATAATGTGATTGAATATGAATAATGCATCGATTTTACCGTTGTTGTCAAATGTAGTCATTTCCTCTGCCATTTTTTGAAATAATCAACTGAAATGGTAGTATAACCATGCTTCCGGGCCAAGTGAGGGTTACATATCATAAAGTATATGCCCCATTTGGAAAAAGGACCAACATAAACTACTAGATGTAAATGAGTGGGTGGAGCACACATTTTTTTATTATCTCTGGCAGGCATGACATTTCTAGACTGCTAAAATGTAATATTTAAACATAGTGGGCAAACAATAGACAACACATAAGATATTTTGGGTTGTAGCGTAACCAAACATATTCCCTCCACATTCTCCAAAATGACAATGATTCAGGGCTTTTTCGACTTCTTTATGAGTTAAACATCATCGAAAAATAAGGCCGATACCACTGCGATAAAGAATATCGTCGATAATAAGATAGTGTTTTGCTTATTATCGTGTTTGATGACATTCATAATGAGATAGTTTAGGCCAAAAAAATTGGGTTTGGAGGTAAATGATGATATCTCCATACCATGGGTCATCTAAAATGATTAGAAATAGAGTCTCATTAGGAATGGAATCTTCGCTTACTATCTTTGTTTCAGCATAGGGAATGTCACAGATTAATTCAACAAAGACTAAGGATTTCTTAGACTTATATTTGATGAAGTCTAAATTGAACTCTTGTAGAATAAATATTCGTTCGAGTATTCCCCCCCCCAACAATTGACAAGTAAATATATAAATCATGGGGTTGCAATCATAAACCACTATAGTTTTGCAAAGTAATATGTAGTTTCGGAACCATTAGACAACTTGCACAATTGCCAAGGCTAATTTCTCCACATGTGAGTACTTTATCTCTGTGCTAGTAATATTTCTACTCAAGTAGTAAATAACATGTTCATCGTTGCATCATATTTGTGGATAAGGACCATAACAATAATATTGTATGAGGAAACTAAGTATAAAAATTATTTTCGATGATAATCAGGGACGTGTAACAAATATGTGTGAGTCGACAAGTCCTTCAAAGCGTCAAGCTAATTTTTGGCTATTTCATCCCAAATAAATGGAACCCATTTTTCAATAGTTGGGTGAAACCTTTAGTAATCTTTGTATAATTGGGTACAAAATGATGTAATTTTTTTTCCTTCCCTTGAAAACTTTGGAGTCGATGAAGGCTAAAAGGAGTAGGTAAATTGAGTATAGCCTGAACCTTCAATGGATCAACGCAGATTCCTTCCTTGGATATAATGAAACCTAGGAGTCAACCAAATTCCACACAAAAAACACATTTTTGTGGATTCAAGTGGATATTGTAATTCTTGCATTGTAAAAATATGGATTGTAGATGCATAGGGTGATCTTGACATTTCTTAGAGTGAGCAGGTAAGTCATCAAGATAAGGATGAACAATATGTTTGATGTCATGAAAGGCATAGGACATGTCTCTTTGGAAAGTTGCACTAGTGTTTTTAAGACCAAAAGGAAGCTTTCGATAAGAAAAAGTTTCCCAAGGGAAAATAAAATTAATTTTATGTTGGTCAGAAGGGAGTATGTTTATTTGATTATATCCATAAAATCTGTCCATAAATTAAAACATTTCATTTCTGGCGCAATCATCAACAATTTGGTTAATGAAAGGAGTTGGATAATTATCCTTTGGACAAGCTCTATTGATATCTCTATAATCAACACACACTCTAATGGTACCTTGCTTCTTCGTAACTGGGATGATATTTGACACCCAGTCAATTAAAGGAACAAGGTATATAAAACTAACTTTTAGAAGTTTTTTAAATTCAACCTATAGCAATAGCTTTCCGTGGATGTATCAGAGGTAATATTTTCTGAACAGGCTTGGCATCTAGAAAATTTTTTATTCCATGGACAACAATACTTGGTTCATTTCCAGGAATTTCCTCGTAAGTCCAAGTGAATATGTCTTATAATTCTTGGAATAGGGCCTTGTAAGTTTGAATTTCTTCCATAGAACAAGAGGCTCCTATGTGAACATTCTCAATAATTCCTAGTTTTATCAAGATGTCAACCAGGGTGGTAGCAGATATAACCCTTAAGTTTCTTTCAATTTTTTCTTCGTAAATAGAAACATGACTTTGAGGTTTTATAACTATCTCAGGTAAAAAGAATGAATCAAAATTATTCTCAATAACTTCTAATTTTGGTAGAAAAGAGGAATGATGATGATTATCATCCCATGGTTTTTCATCTGAAGACATTACTTCCATGATGCTTTCATCCATAGGGAAAACACCATTAAAAGGATCAGGGTTTGACATAGAAATTAACCATGAATATTGAGAATATTCATCAACTATCAGGTTCACTCCATTGTTTGATGTAGGAACTACCGCAAAGGCAAAATGCATCAATTCATAAGATGACTCAATTGGACTAAGCAGAATTCGATCTCCATAGATATAATAGTTAGACTTAGTAGGTACTATCCATGGATCATAAGAATTGGTACTGGATGATATCACATTTACTTCTGCGACTGTGGTAGAAAAATTGGGTGGAGGGAGTGGAAAATTTCCCATTAATGATGAGTATTTAAATAAATCCAGTCTAACATTTTTATAAGGGATTGATGCTTTGCATACAAAAGGAATATTTCCCGAAGTTGAAGAATCAAAGGCGTAAAAGGCTAACTGGTCTACAATAAATATTTTCCCTTGATGATGAAATTGAATCATGTGAAAAAGTGACGAAACAATGGTAGACATAGCATAATTCTAGCTACGGCCCAAAGAGAGGTTATAATCTAGTTGAGCATCAACTACTTTGACCTTTGATGACATCGTTTTACCTTCCAATTCTATAGGTGAAGCATTTATAATCCCATATGGTTTAAATTCTCTCCCATCAAAATCTCTCAAGGTAATAAATGATTGATTAATTTCTAGAGAGCCCAAGGGTTTCCAGCAAGAAATAGACACTATACATGTCAAGGCTCCTTCATCTACTACCATACGAAGAACATTTTACCTTTCAGAATAAATTTTATTTGAAACACAAGTTGATGCGGGAGCCTAGGTATGTGATTCTCTACGTCAAATACTACAAGATTAGAATCTGTTGGATCAATTCTGCCAATTACCGATAACAATGATTTCCTCTGAGATGGATAGCTCTGAACTTCTAGGGCTAACATAACAGAAGGTTCTTGCGTTGGGTCTTCCACAATGTTATAGTTTTGTGAAGCTCTAGCATGTGGATTAAAAAAAAATTATGAATGAATCCTTTGGGAGGAGGTCTAATAACTCTTTTAGCGGATGGTCTCTCAATCTATAAAGGACCAAAAAAGGGGGATTTGATGAGGAAGGATAGTCCGTAGCACTTCCATCTAAAGGTCTCATATGGGTATAGACTTTGGTTTGAGGTGCCACCTTGACCTCCCTTAACACATCAATATTTCATAAGAAATTTGGGAAGGGGATGCTTGATTCTAAGAAATCATTTTGGTTTCCTGAGTAGGAAAAGGACCTATCGGAACAATAGGAGCATTAGGTGTGCCTTTTACCTTTGAGTTTTTTGTTTATCCTATTGTTGGGAATCTTGTTTGTCTTTAACTTTTCTATTCTTCTTACTTCCAGGTTTCTGAGACTTACCAGGCTTCATGGATTAGATTGCGTTAATCTCGGAACTAACAAAAGTAGTAGCATGAGTAGGTGAATTTTGATTGGAAGCAGTAGGAGTAGACTTTGGATTAGATTGACAAAAGGGTTTAATCATTGATTTCTAACTAACAAAACCAACCACACCATCAACAATGTGTGATCTTGAAGAGGATGATGGAACTATGTTCGATGGACGCATAGCATTTATAATTTTGTCGTACAATGTGCTAGATTGTGAATAAAACAAATCTAAGTGCAGGTCAAAAGCAATAAATTTCTCTTCAGTAACATTCCCTCCTTTAGCAGAATCTTCTATTATAGTGGGGAGTAAGGATATGATGAACCATTCAACTAACAGTTGATCTGGAATGTAATTTTTTACCAATCAAGGATGATGTCTCCACTCATGTATATGATCAGAGATCTGAGTAGATTCTGACTACTTTAAAGGTGTTAAAGCTCAATTTCAGTTTCATACTGAATCAATAACTAAAAGTGTGTCAAAAAACTTGTTGCTAAGGTGTTAAAGTTATGAAAAGACACACACAATAACTCAATGAACCACTTGGCTGCAGAATCCATTAGAGTCCTTTGGAAAATACATAATCAAATAGAGTCATCATTCAAGGAGTTCAAGGAACACCACAAATGATAAGTCATAACATGATTTTATGAGTCTTCATTAGGACTGCCATTGAAATTTGGGGTTTCGCTTGGTAGCTTAGCAGGAATTTCCGAGCAAAAAGGATAATGATAAATTGGGTCATTAGTTAGACGGGATAAATCTGGTAAATCAAGAGTTACAATAAAACGTAAGTACCAGTTAAAATCCTATTGAGAATATTGTGAACCTTTAGTGTAAAGTCAAACTACTAGAGGGGGATATCTAGGGTATCCTTGAATAGGCTGTGCAGTTGGTATTTTTGTTGCACCAGGGTAACTAGGGTAAGTCCTACCAGGCTAAGCTATAAATGAAAATACTTGAAAAGGTTGTCCCTAGAAGGGTTGACCTTGAAAGGGTTGTCCTTGGAAAGGTTGACCCTGAAAAGGTATTTGAGATTGACCTGGACTAGGATGACTTAGAATAGGTTGACTTGCATAAGGTTGACTCAGAGTAGGTTGACCCAGATAAAGTTGACCTAGATAAGGTTGTTCTTGATATGGAATTTGGAGTACACCTGGGATAGCTTGACTAGAATGCATTCGCGAAATAGCCTGGATAGTTTGACCTACAGGAATCTGAGGTATAGTTTGACCAAGTTTATTAAAATTCATTTGAGCTATAGTCTACATCGATTGTTGAATCAATATCTGAGGTTGAATAGTCATTTGTTGTGCAGTTGAACAATTGTTTTAGGTGTAGGTGGAACATGTTGCTGAAAAAGTTTTTGTAGAGTACTCATAACAGGTTTTTGAACAATGGTTTGAGTAGTCATAACATGTTTCTGAACAGGGGTATGAGGTGTACTCAGAATAGGGTGCGATAAAGGGGTCCGAGGTATAGTCTGGCCAATGGTTTGAAAAGGTTGATAAGAAAACACTTGAGGAGTAACTTGTGTAGTTTGACCAGAAGGAAAATGGGGTACACAACCAAAATCAGGGTTCCAAAAAATACCTCCTATTCTTGGGAACAAAGCACCAATCAAGGGTTTAGATAAAATATGTTGAATCAGGCCTACTTGAGGTATTTGACCAGGGATTGGATAGGTTTTGCAAAAAAATGCTCCTATATATGAAGGATAAGGTCCTCTAAGATGTTTCCCTCTTAGAGGAAAATATGGTCCATAGGACGATTTCCCCCCAACTAGAAGGTAAGATCCAACTGGGGTTTGTTGAGGGATACCTCCACTAGATAACATATTTACTTTCTTGTCAAATTTTTATGGCACTTCAGGTATGAAATCTTGTGGAAATGCCATGGTTTGGGTAGTAGATTCTATTTTAATTAACTAACAATAAACAAGATGATATTCCAGAAAACCAAGTGGAAATATGAGAAGAAGGAAGGTCTATTGCAGCTCCTAAAAAGGCCCTGCTAAGTGATTGATACCTAGTAGGAAAACATGGTACTAGAATATATACATGACTCTAGAGGTACTATAGAAATGGAAGTCATATTCACTTGACTAGGTCTGCTTTCAAGAGTGCTTGGAAATTTACTTATAGTTGAGAATTCTGTCATGGCTCACATTAATGACAAAGGTAAATGAGTGTGTAAACCTGAAGTTCCCTTCAGTAAATAAGATAACATAGTTTTATACCAAGGATCTGGTAAAAAAGGAGATGAGATTAACTACTATAAGTATTTTGAAAGAATAATATGGTCACTTGTAGTTGTTGAGGGACTAAAGTCCCCTAGGGCTTTGGGTCAACACCCTAGCAGAGCGAGGGGTTATCTACAGTAAAAGACAAGCATTCCACACAAACATGATACTTAAATAAACAAACTATGCAAAGAGATATGTACCTAGGGGTCCTTTGTTTGAGTAGATCCAACCAGGGTCCAAACCCTCTTAGAGTTCCTCTCAATCCTTGAACCTGCAAAACAGCCAATTCAAAGAAGCATAGCAATATATGGACAAAGTATCATATAGAAATAAACTTCATAACATATTGAAAGATGGTTAATTATACATTGAAACAATTATTCATATGTAAACCATAACAATAACATCATATGCATAAAGAAGATTGATTTCAGGAACAAGACAAATGTTTCTTTATTGCAGATAACTAAAACCAAGCAAGGAATGATATCACCTGAATCTTCCTCTTGCTGGCTCCAAGCGGAACCATCCTCTGGGTCCGTCCAATCCCAAGTCTTCAAAAGGCTCCTTCCATGACTCACACAAGGATATCTCAACTAGTGAAATGACATCAAAACTCAAGGAAACAAGGGTTTCCTATAGTGGGGGGAAGTGCTGGAAGCATAGGGATCTTTAGACTTGATCAGGGATAATCTCAGCAGAGTAATTCTCTCTCTTCTCCCCTCCTTAAGGCCTTCCCATTCAAGCCTTTTTATACTTCCCCCAAAGTAGTTTTTAAGTTGGGAATTCATTGGGAACAGTTGGGGCCATGGGCATTAATAGGTAATCAACAGGTGAAACCCGTGATCTCCACCTTAAATTAAGGAGATTTATTTTTTTTAAGTGGTTTAAGACATATACGTGGGTTGGGTATACACTGACCCGCGTACACACGCATTTAGCTTAGGGCAATGTCGCGTACAAGGAATAAAACACTGCTTTTTAAGTATTTAGACCAAGTATGGAAGGATGGGTTGCCCTAGGCCATAAATGCAACATCAAAAATATCAAGGGTGAGATTTGGAGCTATAACGCACCCGGGAAGCAATCAATGAGGCCATGTCAGAGTAACAGATTGTGTTGGGGGCGCTCTGTGCGTAGATACAGGAACTTGGGACACGGGCATCGTAGCTGGGAACCATCACTACTCATGGAGTTACAAGTATGTCAGCCACTAAGAAGCTGCTAAAGGCCCAATTGGCTAATACTATCGTGATCCCAGCAGGAGCATTGATAACAGAAAATGCGGTGGATCGAGCTGTGGTGGGCCGAATGATGGGGATTGGCTTAAATTTGGCTGCCCTCCCACGCAAAAGCTTGTGCCAACTCTAGGACAGCACAACGATGGAGCTCCGTGCCAGGGAATCATGTGCAGAACAGGTACTCAGTGAACAAAGAATTAATATAGAACAATTGCGCCTCCAAAGGGATGAAGTGGTCACACAGAGTCAGCAAGTGGCACAATTTGTAGGGGAAGCATGTTCGCGTGTCCCTGAGCTGGAGATTGTACTCGAGCTGCCTGTTGGCATCCAAATCCACATGCTGGCTAGTGGGTTCCACAACGCAAAAGAGGAGGCCGCGAAGATTCAGTTGGAGCTTAGTTTGTATATTGCAGAACTAAAACTACAAGTATAGCCTTCAACACCCCTAGAGGTCATCGAACAACACAGAAGCATCATTCACTCCGGGCGGGAAACGATCACGTGTGCTATAAAGGAGTGTGCCGACTTGTTGGTTCAATCGCTTGTTACGCTTACTTCACTCCAAGAAGATCCAACCTTACAGTGACTGGAAATAGAGGCAAGGGAGCTCCAATAGGCCTATGATAATGCCTGAGGGACCACGCAGATGGTTGCTATCACACAGCGCTCGGCAAAGATGTGGGAGGCCCAGGTCCTGAAGATACAAGTTGATGCTACGAAACAGAAGGAAGTCGTGCTTAAGGAACATCTCCAACCATGGCTTGATGAGGAATTTGTGGTTTCCACCGTTATCGAGCACAAGTTGGCACACATGCAGGTAGAATATGCACCTGGCGAAGCAGCTGAAACATAGACTGAGGTGTCGGCGGCCTGCATCGAATAGGTACAACGGATGGCGTAAGAGTTTGCTGCAAGTATAAGAGAATCACAGAAGTTGTTGATTGACCTCCACACAAAGATTACTACACTAGCTGAGTGACTCGGGACGAGTCACAATGATTGTGTTGGGGGATTGTTGGGTAGCAGAGGGCCCACGTAATGGTTTTGGGGCTCAAAGCCCGCAATTTTGGGAAAGGTATGGTAAGAACTCCGCGAAGTGTGTGGAGCGCGAATTGTAATGAGTCAAGTCAAATGGTTGTCCGCCCAAAAATAATGTAAAATAATAGGAAGTAAGTTGGCTGGCCCATGGTCTGTGGACCATGGAAATGTATAAAGAAAACAAGGCTCTATGGTTAAAAAAAAAAGTCTTTTGGTATGTAATTTTGAGCTCGAATGTAATGGGTTTTTGAAACAAGAAGTCTTGAAGTGTCTATAAGTCCGAGTCAAGGGAGTTGGGGAGGAGATAGAGGCTCTACAGTTGTGTGCACAGAGGCCTGGTAGAATCTGCAGCTGTGTGTGTGGACCCTGCAACTAAGTGCATAGGGCATCTCTTTGTATTGGCGGAATAATTTAATAAAGATAAGTTGGTTCCGAAATACTGTGTTGATTCTGGAATATTGCGGATCTGGTTAATTTACAGTTGAGATATCTATTTTGATCTATGCGCTTATGCTTATGTTCTAAGTTTATGAAAACCTATAACACTTCTGGGTGCGTACACTAGTTATCTCTATTAAATGTTTGCTTAGAGACTATAAAAAGTAGATCTGATCTATAACAACTCATTAATAATAAGTATTAATAAATTGCCTTGCTCCGGATCTACGTGGAAGCAAAGTGGCGCGTGGCCATAGAACGACGTGCAACCCCTCCAGACCACATCAAGACATCCCAAGGGTGCAGAAACCTTGTTCCAACACCCTCCCTTGCTACCTCGGGTGAGACCTCAGTCCGCATTCCGCGGGCTGTTGCCAAAAGGGCCAGTAGCTGCGGGATTTGTTTGGCTAAATAACTCTTCTGAACCTGGGTCAGGGCCCAATAAGCCAACACTGTCGATTGTGATTTACGATAGGTGGATTTGAAAACATATATATTGGGTTTTAAAGTCTGGGCGGGTTCGCTGCATTGCAAAGCTATTAACGTTAGGTTCTGCCGATTGCAATTTGTGATGGCGGACCCGAGAATATATGCATTGTGTTTAATACTCTCGGTGGGTCCACTGCATAGTGCCTCATGTACATGTATATGGGTTCCACCGATTGCGATATGTGATAGGCCGGACCCGACATTTTATATATTATGTTTAATACTCCGACACATCCGTCATATCGCGAGTTGTAAAGGATTGGGTTAATACACCACTGAAAAGGGCCGATTGCGATTTGTGAAGGGAAGTTAGTGTAACGATGAACAGGTGGATCTGATGAATTTATTAAATAGATTTAATTCTTTTAAGTTCCGCTTTTGTGTGCTTTGCATCAATTTTGTTGTGTAAAGGGAAGAATCAGTGTTAGAGCTGAATCCGAAGAGGAAGGAAATTGGGTATGTTTTCTTTGTATTTTGGCCAATCAAAATGCCTGATACATGCGTAAGCCTAGATTTATGCACAAGTCAAAGTCAAACACTGTTTATTATGGTTAAAGCAGATTAATCATTATTA